>CAJNIZ010007889.1:0-15464 GCA_905231905.1 Symbiodinium pilosum
ACCCTAAACCCTAGACCTTAACAGCAACCCAGTAACGCCTGCAAGTTTTGTCCAGCAAGGCCCCACGGAACCCTTGAGTCTAAGGCGGCAAATCCGACTGGGTACACGCAAGCATCCTAGAAGTTTCTCAAGTTTAGGGTTTAGGGTTTTGGGCTTAGGGTTTAGGGTTTAGGATTTAGGGTTTAGGGTTTAGGGTTTAGGGTTTAGGGTTTAGGGTTTAGGATTTAGGGTTTAGGGCCTCAACTTTCTGAAGCTTCAGAACCCTAAACCCTTAAACCTTGTAAAGTTTCAGATAAGAGGCCCCTAAACCCTAAACCCTGAACCCTAAGCCCAATGGGAGTCCTGCAAACTTACTGTCCTACACTGGGACCCACGGCTTGAGAAACTGTCCGTGTGCCTGGGCTGCTGGTAAGAAACTTCCCTTCAAGGGGGATATAGGGGGTCTACTGGGTTATATAGGGATATATAGGGTTAAGGATTTAGGGTTTAGGGTTTAGGGGGTTAGGGGTTTAGGGTTTAGGGTTTAGTGGTGGTTGTCAAAACTATGGTCCCTTTTTGGGCACCCTAAATATTAGGTGCCGTATTATAATAGGGACCCAAAAAGGGACCATAGTTTTGACAACCACCCATATAGGGTTTAGGGTTTCCCAAAAGTACAGTAAGGGTACTTTTTTGGGAGTTCTGTTAATAAGGATTATAGCATTTGGGGATCTTTGTTGGGGTCCCTTAGTTTGGGAACCACCAAGTTACTACAACAAGGGAACCCTAATATCTACCATGTACCCAGAATTTGGTAGCTTCATTTAAGTTCCAGAGCATAATAAGGAAACCGTACTATTTACTATATACCCTTAGTATGGTAGCTTAAACCCTAGACCCTAAAGCCTACTTCCCTAGTCTGGTAACGCAATTTCTTAGCCCACATTAGCAGGAAGAAAAAAGGATCCTTTTTACATAAATAGAAGGAATCCGTCACCCCAAAAAGTATACAAAGGGTCCCCAAACCCCATGTATCCCTATAATATCCCTAAACCCTAAACCCTAATCCCTCTATAACCCTTATATCCCCCTTTAAAGGATCCCTAGCATTGATCCAGATTTAAGCTCCTTAACAGCAACCCAGGAACCTCCTGGAAAATGGCATTGCGGGCCCTTTGGCCAGACTCTTGCGCATGGAGGCACTAAAGATGCTTTGCAACTTAAAAAAAGGAAAGCTTCCGAAAAGTTTAGGGTTGAGGGTTTAGGATTTAGGGTTTAGGGTTACGGCTTAGGGCTTAGGGCTAGGAATGTGAAAGTTTCTGACATGTTTACGGTTTAGGGTATATGGTATACAGCGTAATCCCCTATGACCTGTAGTAACATACTATTTTAGGTGTCGGGTATGTAGAGGTAGATTGGGATATACAAGGAATGCGTGAAGATATAACCCCACATGAAAACAAAATCATATTATACAGTCGTTAAAAGGGATGAGGGTTTTTGAAAAGTAGGGGTCCCTTTTTGGCAGTGCGCAATTTGTCGTGTGTACTATTTGGGGATATGTGTAAAGGGGACCCTCTCAAACCCTATACACTATTTTGAAATCTGGTGTTCTGGGGGCTTACAGCTTAGAAAGTTGAAAACACGCGATGGCTGGTCCACGGAGTGGCTATGGTCCTTTTGGGTTGTGTTCATTCCGTTAAGTTTAGGGCTTGGGGATTCGGGCTACCAAAACGCGGGCTGCAGATTTTGAATGTGGAGGTTGAGTTTCCCGATTTTCGGAAACTGGCAACGCAAATAATTCAGGAATGGAGTGCGACGTCAATGTAGCAAGGGCACTTGCCATCCAAATTTCAGCCACATGAGTCACGCGTGGTTGTCTTGTGAACCACAGAAGTGCTGACAGAGCCAAGCTTCATAGGCTCCCGAAGGTAATACGTGCTATGTCTACTGGGCTCTCTATTTGGGAATTCCTATCTTGAAGAAAACTTCGCTGTGTACGCATGTTCTTCGTAAGTCCATACCAGTTTCTAGCATCTTCTCTTCTCTCTCTTTCCCAGTTGGGACCTTTAGAATCCTATGAAGACTGCTGCCAGGGATCCCCCGCCAAAGAGGACGCCGGGAGCATGGCATCTTTAAATCTGCTCAGAATCTAGCTAGGTATGTGTTATCTGTAGAAGAGGCTAGAGTATGTTTGCTTATAACTTTGGGCATTGCCTACCTAAACCGTATATCTTCTCGTATCTATGTATAGCCGCATAAAATCCTGTATAACCCTTAGACCTCTACCTAGAGCTGCTCAGGAGTTCTGGAGATGTCCTCCTCCTCCTCCTGACTCTGCGCTTCTGAGCTAATGGCATCAGCGTGGTCGAAGATTTTGCACAGCGGATTGCAGTAGTTGGCCTCCCAGAGGTCGGAGGTTGCGGAAGTTGGGAAGCCCCTAAGCAAATGCTGGAATACGGCAAGTGTGGGTAGTTTGGGCGGGAATATGGGTGGTTGTCAAAATATGGTCCCTTTTTGGATCCTTATTATAATACGGCACCTAATATTTAGGATACCCAAAAAGGGACCATAATTTTGACAACCACCCATATAGAGACATCCTACTGTATGAGTCCCTCAACCTCGCGCCTGCCATGACAAAAACAGAAACCACACGATGCCCCAGCTGCCATGCAGCAGCGCTGCATGCAAGCGACGCCAATCGCTGACTCTGCCATCCTTGGAGATTAAAGTTTCAGGTCAGAGGGTTTGAGGTGTAAGGTTAGGGATTTGGCTTTAGGGATTTGGGGTTTAGGGCTAAGGGTTTTGGGGTTTAGGGTTTGGGGTTCAGGGGTTTAGGGTTTAAGGCTTAGGGTGCGGGGGTTTAGGGTTTAGGATTTTGGGGTTTAGGGCTTAAGGCCTACAAGTTCGAGGGTTTGCGCTTTAGGGCCTGAATCTTCAGAGCTCAAAAGCCAAGTACTGACATTCGCAAAAAGTAAACCCTAAACCCTAAACCCTAAAGCCTAAACTCTAAACCCTAAGGCCTAAATCCTAAACTCTAATACCTAAAGCCTATACCCTAAACCCTAATAAGGGAGGTTCGGACGTCATCATCTCAATTGTCATCCCTACCCTCAGCCTTGCCGTCATCCTCCTCATTAGGTACCAAGTTCCATTAACCTCTACTGGGATGACTTACTTGGAGACTTAGTAAGTAGGTTAACAGGGGGGATAACTGGGCGTACTATCTGGGTTATAGGGTTCTTGACCTACTTACTTAGCTCCCCTGACCCTCCAAGTAGAGCCCTATAAACCCCAGACACCTTTAACTCTTGCGACCTGCAAAGGAAATTAAAAAAGGCATTCTGGCCAAAAATCACCGAAAAATATTCCCAGTGATATCCCAGTCATCTATCCAAGTTTCCAGTTCATTTTCCATGTTCTTTCTATTTGGTTCCCCATTACTACCCTAAGCACGGCTAGGGTCTCTATGTCATTTTCCATTTTCTTTTCCTACCATATTGCTTTATCAACCCTACAGTTGCAACGCCCGAGAAAACTCTGATTCCCATGTCATTTCACATCTTCCACTTGATTCTCCATTATTATTGTTCCCATGTTCTTTTTCCATTCCTTAACCCTCAACCCTAAGCCCTCAACCCTAACACCCCTCAAGCTCAAACCCCAAAAACTATTGTAGCTTCCCTTTTCTTTTTCAAAACCCTAAACCGCAAACCCTAAACCCTAAACAAACCCCGAACCCCGAACCCTGAACCCTAAATCCCTAAACCCTAAATCCCTAACCTTACACCTTAAACCCTAAACCTGAACCCTAGACCCAATAGGTCAACTCCCAGAATCTGCAGCTTCCTTAGACCTATAATAAAAATACTCTTTTCAATATTTCCTCTAAGTTATACTATAATACAAATTACAACTAATTCCTAACGACAGTACAGGAACCCCAAATCCCTAAACCCTAAAGCCTGAATCCGTAAACCCCTAAACTCTAATCCCTAAACCCTAAGCCCTAAGCCCTAAACTCCTGAACCCTAAACCCCTAAACCCTAAACCCTACACCCAATAGGTCAACTCCCAGAATCATCCTTGCCCAGCCCGACCGGCTTTCGAGGCCACGGAGGCACTTCGAGGTCTGCCACGCTCCCCCGACTCCTCGGATCCATCCGAACAAGGTTTAGGGTTTAGGGTTGGGGTGTAGGGTTTAGGGTTTAGGGTTTAGGGTGTAGGGTTTAGGGTTTTGGGTTTTGGGTTTTGGGGGGCTTTAAGTTTAGGGCGTTTAGGGTTTTGGGGGTTTAGGGTTCTAAGGGTTCTTAGGGTGTTTAGGTTTTTTTTGGGTTTAGGGTTTTCAGGCTTTTGAGGGTCTAGGTTTTAGGCTTCATAGACTTTAGGGGTGAGGCTCTAGGGCTTCTCACAGTAAGCCCAAGCACAGCGTAGTGGAAAACCAAAGCTCCATTCTGTAGGGTGTAGGCAATATTAGGGTTTAGGGTCCAGGGGTTTAGGGTTTAGGGTCCAGGGGTTTAGGGTTTAGGTTCCAGGGGTTTAGGGTTTAGGGTCCAGGGGTTTAGGGTTTAGGGTCCAGGGGTTTAGGGTTTAGGGTTTAGATGATTATTATGATTTAGGAGGACCCCCCACCCTGTAATAGTGGTATAATAGGAATATGAGAGGACCCTAATATAATCCCTACTATCCCTTAGAGTCACTATTACTGGGTGGGGGGCCCACCTAAGCAATATATGAGGATGTGTGGGGTTCATGGTTTCGGGTTTGGCTCTAGAGCTTAGTGCGCAGCGTTTGGAGGTTGGAGTTTCCAAAAATGAGAGGTCACTCTTTGACAAGTCTCTCTACTAAGGATGATGGTATTTTGGGTGCATGTGCTAACCCGTTGCTCTAACGCTAACCCCCCCGAATGCTAAATAATAAGCTCAGGAGCACAAATATACGGAAGAGCACTTTTAAAAGGGCAAGGCTACTTTAAAAGGGGCCAGGCCACCTATATAATCAGGAATTGTGGTGGGTTGCTGGGGGCGTGCTGGAATTATCAACTAGCTATTCAATTAATTAACTCCAAAATCTCAATTGATGAAATATTCAATTATTCATTGATGTGATTTGCTAGTTCGTGTAATTGGTTGTTGCATTTCCATGGAGTTTCAAAAGACGTTGAAGTCATCCCTGACTAACTCTTGCAATAAATAACACCCCCCCCCCCCTCCTAATACACTAAGACGAAACAATTTTTTCCGGCCCCTGACTATTTTATTTTCGGTGGGAGGAAGGAACGTCATGTAATATTAGTTGGAAGGGATTATATGACTTATATGACAGGGGCCTGATGTTGTATTAATATCCATCTGAGGAGTTTAGGAATTGTTTATTGTGCGCCCCTCTTCCAGAGTTCACGGTAACCCTAACCTCAACCCTGACCCAAGACCGCGTGCGGAGTCCGGGGTGTAAACTTTGGCAACTGCTTTTGGTACAGCAGCTCTATGTGCATGCGCAGACACCTGGATGCACTTTTCCACAGATCGAAATACCAGAGAACAAACAGAACACAACATAGGAAAAAATGCCATCTGAGTCGTTAGCGTGTCCCCAGGCTTTGCTCCAGGCAAGGCTCTCCCCGAATTCGAAGGCATGCCGCTCCATGGCTTGCAAGGCGTCCACAGTCTGGAATCGTTCTCCGGAGCCGTCCGCGCAGTCCGTTTGCAGGAAGGTCTCCTTCCGTCGCAGAAGCTGCCACTCGAAGTCACTCAACAGCATGCAGCCAGTGGGAAGACCTTGACGAACCAGCTCTTCGTTCACAGCAGCTGCTGCATCATCATCCAGGGCAACAATCACGTCGTGCTCCCGCAGAACTTCTTGGCCTAAGGCAGCCCACATGCCAGCACCTAGCTTCCGGAAAATCTGCTGAAGCTCATCTTCGTCGATACCAACGTTCTCGGCAAACTCTGCAATGTTGTCCTTCCGAGAGGACATCCCTATCTTCACATACATGTATATAGCACCCCCCTTCCCTATCTTCACATACATGTATGTGGCACCCCCCTCCCCCGCTCTGGTTATCTAGCTGTTCTGCGGGGTCCAAGGCTAGAACAGGGTGCACCTTTGTCTAGATTCATTTCTGGAGTCGCGACCCGAAGTGGGAACCAGCTCTTCTTTGATACCCGAGGGAAACCGATTGAGAATCAATCGGGGCCAGGATTCAAGGTTCAAGATTCCAGGCAAACTCTTGCCGGTGGCGGATTGAAGTTCAATCGTCTTCCATCGCTGTCAATCGCTCCCATGAACCAAGAATCCCCATCTAGGTGGAAGAGCCTTGCCTTCTAGCTGAATTTATGTGGAAAAAAAGCGGACATCCAGGATCTACCGCAACGGAGTTGCGGTGAGGAAGCCTGGAATTCATGATCTGATATAACCTCATTATAGTCGTTTCCATTTTCTTTTCCATTAACTTTATATAACCCCCCTGTATAACCCCTAAATAACCCCCCCCCATTATAGCCGTTTCTGGTTTTTCCTCCTTTCGAATTACTGAATTTTCTATCTAAAAAAAAAGGCCTTCATGCAGCACCTGGTAGCTCGGTGATCTTTTGAGAGGAACGCTCACAAGGCAATTACGAACAGAAATCTGGGATCTGGTTGTGGTCTCCTTTTCTGGGTACGCTGCCATACGGAATGTTACAAGTGAAAACCAAGTACATAGCATATGGTGGTTCGATTATTGCTGGTTGATTGAACTTCCCTTGGTAGAATTCCAAGGAACCAGGATGCGGTGGTTTGGTCTTCCTTTCCCACCACATTCGGTATGGACTTCAAGTATCAAACCTAAGGAATCCGGTATCTGGTCTTCAGTGCCGCTTACTGTACTTGAGTAATGACGAAGACTAGCCCGGAGTCAAAATGGGCAAAAGCCAATCCTGGAGCTTATGGTTTAATCCTCCGTTGTTTGAGATTGCGACAGAAACCAAAAAATGAAACTAGGAATCCAAGATTTGATTTCATCTTCTTTTTAGGCAAGAATCTTAAGAGGAAATCCAGGACGCCAGTATCGCCAGTATATGGTGGTTTTGTACTCCTTCCTAGTGAAATGTCATCCGGATCTTTTCAAAAGAAAACGAAACTTCAAGATTTGATGGCTTGCTTCGCCTCCCGCCTAGACCCTAAACCCTAAACCCTGCTAAGCAAGGCATCTAGCGAGTCAAGCCAGTGTTGGGGAATCTGCAGGGTTTCTTTGTCCCGACAATTTACGAATCATTCAGGTTTGTTTCATTTACGCAAGTCTTTTTGGGATTTCTTTAGCAAAACGGACACAGCCGCCACATCATGGATTCCTTTTTTTTTCATGCAGTATTTTTAAACCTCATTAGAAAACAGAGCCTTACCACCAGATCCTGCACACTTGGTTTCGTTGGAAAATTCTCCTAACCCTAAACCCTGACGTGCAACGCCTAGGGCTCTCCGGGAACGCTTTGTGGGGAGAAGGTGCTGTTGGGTTAAAGTTGCAGAAAGTACTGCGTCGCAGGAGATTGCGCATGCCCGGGCTTCTTTGTTGCAATGACCTACGATCATGGCTGCACGGAATTTTGTCAGAAAAATCCGCGCGACACGACGATATTAGATCAGGTTGTTGCAGGCTTTCGAAATCAAAATGTGCAAAAGCCATGTTTTTTGAATGGCGCGTCTCATTGCAGCTATGTCGCACACGCATTTCGTGCGACGGTGCCTCGGTGTTTTTGCATCAGGGCTCCCGGAAAGGACATAGACTTCGTCCCACTGGGCGCAGTGTTTCTGGTACTTGGATGCACAAGCAATAAGAACGCTATTATGGCTTGGGCATGGATGATCTGGTAATGGGATGCTCTCGAACATGAACGTTATTATGGTTTGGGCATGGATGTTCTGGTACTGAGATACTCTCGAACATGCACGTCATGCTGGCCTTGGGCATGGATGTTTCGGTAATCGGATGCTCTCGAACATGAAAGCGGTGTTTTTGCATGAGGACTCCAGAAATACTGCGATTTACAGGTTAAGATGGCTGCAGCTGAAGGGACCGTAATTATTCCTCCCCCCACCCGCCCCCTCACACTTCCAAGCCGAGCCAAACTTGACGCGGTTGATGAGATCTGGGCTGTGGGACAACCCTAGGTGTTGGGCAAACCCTAAACCCCTCTAATTCAGTACCTCCTGATGCTCCTCCCCTACTTTCTAAGGTTGGAACTATGGGTCCCCAGTATGGGCCCTAGGATCACCCCATAAACCCTACATAACCAAGATAAGGCCCAGGAAAGAAGTAGGGGGCCCATATTAGAAGCCCGTGCTTAGACAATTCATGATTAGATGCCAGCAGGAAACAAACCCAACCGTCACATCCTTAATTCCTGACTTTCGTATTTACTTTTCCTGGCCACGCTTCCTTCCTGAAAAGGACCAATCCAGTCAGCAAACCAGCCCTCGCTCGATTCCTCTTTCTCATAATGTAAATCCTTGGTAGGCGCCTAAAATTCATGGTGTTCTTACTCATCATTGGGTTTCATGATGTGATTAGGCTTCATGGTTTGAAAGCAGAACCTGGTTTGTGCTCGAAAAAAACCCTTACTAGACTCCATCAGAAACCGAAGCCAAACTATATAAATGTCTAAACCCTAAACCCTAAGCCCTAAACCCTAAGCCCTAGATAGGCCCCAGACCCTAAGCCCTAGACCCTACCCCCCAAACCCCCTTTGAAAGGGGTTATATGCCTAAACCCTAATCCCTAAACCCTGAACCTTGGGTACTGCCCCCCCTCAGTAACAGGTGATTATAATATGGTTATATATAGCACAATAGGAACCCTAATATAGACTGTTACTGGGTGGGGGCAGTACCCAACCTGACCCTGCACAATCCCCTATATAACCCCTGTTTTAGACTATAGCTTAATCTAACCCCTACTTTAGGCTATAGCTTAATATGTCCTTCACTGCTCCGCCTTCCCACAGCTCTGACAAGCCGTCAGAGTCATTAGGCTGGTCGCGTGTGGAGCACGCGTAGAACTCCTTGGTAGGGTTTGGGGGCTTGGGGTTTTGGGGTATAGGCTTTAGGGGTTTAGGGTTGTGGGTGTAGGGTTTGTGGGTGTAGGGTTTAGGGGTTCAGGGTTTAGGGGTTTAGGGTTAAGGGGTTTAGGGTTGTGGGTGTAGGGTTTAGGGGTTTAGGGTAGGGGTTGTGGATTATGGAAGAATGTTCAAGCCTGAATAACTGTGACATCTTGAGATCTATTTGAGGTATCCTATGCCATATTTCTGCAGGGAAACTAGGAGCATGATGTCAGTTCAGGCGTCTACATGATTATAGGACACCTGCTGTGTCTTTTGGCTGCCTGTTAATACGGGAAGATGACCTTGAGCCGCGAAAACTCAAACTGGGTTATTGTTGAACCTAACTTCAAATTTCCAAAATACTAAACAAGACCAGGAATGTAATAGTCAAGTCTCAATGCTAACCCCGTAAGGAACCCCGAAATAGAATCTACCCTACTATGACTACTGTGACTCTATATACTTTTATATGTGTATCCTTTCCCATAAATATCTCGACATATTTCCGAGACCTGAAAAACCCTACAACCTGAACCCTAAACCTTACACCCTAAACCCTATATAGCTCATTATAGTAGTTTCTATGTTCTTGTCCATTATCCCTATATAACCCTATACAACCCTATATACCGGTAAAAAGCTAAATACCGGGACTCCAGAACTCGGCCCATGCCGTTCCACTCAGCCGCAGCATCGGCCAAGCGCTGGGCCAGTCGAGCTCGAACGTAGCCTGGAGACCTAAAACAGGATTATAAGGAGGTTTAGGGTTCAGGGCTTAGTTAGGGTGTGGGCTTAGAGTTTGGGGTTTAAAGGATTAATGGAAAATGGAAACCACTACCCTAGTAACCCTAGTATATAGGGGCTAAATGAGTAGGGTTTTTTTGGTGGTTGAATCTAGTAAGATTATATTCTTTATATAAAATACTATACCCCGAAAGGAGGATAGAATCTTACTCTATAATTGTACCATAGTATTCCCAAATAAAATACTACTCAAATGGGGGATGATGGGGATCTAAAACAGTCACACATCGCTGCAAGGTTTGGATATTTAGGGCTTAGGGTTGAGGGTTTACGTTTTGGGCTTCAGGGTCTAGGGTTAAGGGTTTGGGGTTCAGGGTCTAGGGTTGAGGGTTTGGGGTTCGGGGTTTAGAACTCAGCGTTTGGGGTTCAGGGTTTAGGATTTGGGGTTCAGGGTTTAGGTTTACATCAGGGCATCTATCGGAATATGTTGGGATGCATCAGATGTTTAGGGTCTAGGGTTCAGGGTTTTGAAAGGCTTTGTATCTTGATGCACTTCCCGATGACCATGTCATCCCTGCACAGGCGTGGTCTTGATCTTCTCTGTATCCTTCCTATCTTTCTAGACAATCCCTGACAGTTTCAGGTTTCGGGCTTTAGGGTTTTGGATTAGGGTCTAAACTCCAAGTATCCCCCTTCATAACGTAGTCCCCTATATAATCCCTTATATAACCCCTTTTAAGGAGTCTACATTAGAATGTAGGGCTCGGAGTTTAGAATTGAGAGTTCGATAGGTTTTCGGGCACACCATGCAATGAACAAACCCTCTTGTTACCCCATGATACTTCTAAACCTTTGGTTTTGAACCCGAAGCCCAGAACCCAAACCGCAAACGCTAATCCCTAAACCCTAAAACCCTCAACCTTAAACCTTACACCTGGAACTAAGTCCAAACGATCTAAAACTGTTTCTCCAAACAGCACGAGGACTTGGCAGAGTCCACAAATAGGATGGACACGAAGCAGCGCGACCAATCAAGGCCCGAAGACAGCGCCTATGTCTCACATGATATGGACCATAGTCTAGGGTTTAAGGTTTTAAACTCCTAGTATCCCCCTGGAAAAAAACCGTATAGTAGTCCCCGATATGATCCCATATATAATACCCTCTAAGGAGTTTAGATTATTGCTCATATAGAGTTTAGGGCTGGGAAATTGTGATGGCTAGAGTGGTGAGTTCCTTGAAATGTGCTGAGGAGGACATACATATGGGTGCATAGGCAGACATGTGTATATACATATATACATATACACACACACACACACGAATGGTAGTTTCTCAAAAGAACCCAGATAAAGAATCCTTCATTTTGCACTCCCACAGCTCCTAACATGTTCAAGGCTCCTGTTTTTGGGAAACTTCCAAATCGGAGGCTTTAGGGCTTTAGGGTTTAGGTGTAGGGTTGATACTACGTCGTAGTCTTCGTATAAAAACATAGGGAGAGGGCGCAGATAATCTTGCTCTACCTTGCGGAATGTCGAACACAAAGCGGGTCCCTTATTGTGGTATGTACAGAAGATGTTGGACATTCCCAAAACCCAAACCCCTTGAACCCTCAACCCTAAACTCTAGCCCCTAAACCGTACACCAAGACAACGCCTTCAGACGGCCAGTGTGCCAGTCCTCTAGGGGACTCTGAGTCACCTGGCCCAGTGCAGGTTTACGGGTTCAAGGGAGCATTAGGGTTTAGGGTTCACGGTTGATGGGTTTGGTGGTTTAGATTTTTGGGCTTGGTGTTCAAGGTCTAGGGCTTATGGAATTACACCTCCCCGCGCTTGGAGCAGGGTTTTGGGATTAGAGTTTTGGGAATAGGGTTGAGGGCTTAAGGTTTATGGATTAGGCTTTAGGGTAGATCTAAAGGTCCTTTGGGGCATCCTGTGGGCTTGTAAGGAAAACATTACATCATGGGTCGCCTACCACGGGTTTAGGGTTTAAGGTTTAGGGATACTACCCCAATAGGTCCTAGGTTGCCCCCTTGATGAAGATTATATAATTAGGGATAGTTAGGCTTAATTAAGGATAATTAAGAGGGGACCTAGGGGGGTAGTAGGGAAAACCCATGAATACCGCACATAACATGTTCTATCATGGCATTCTTGGGAATTGGAATTGTGGTCAACTACCACTTGCTGAATGCTTGAAGGAATGCAAAATCAAATAACCTGAAATTGGAGACCAGAGGCTTACAGGAATACCTAGGGCTTAGGGTTTAGCATTAACTTGTTGGCTGCAAGTATGAGTATGGAGTGAAGGAACGGATGCCACCACTGAAATGTTCATGATACAGGAGCTACGATGCGGATCCCAGACTAATAACCAGTAGGTCAAAAGTTAGAGCATCCAATTTGTGCGGTATTTCTCGGTGTTTGGACTTGGGTCAAAAACCCTAAACCCTGGAGCTGAATACATCCACTGAAAAAACTCTATATGCTAAACTCTAGACTGGGTAGCTGTTAGGGAAATTATTAACGTAAGTTACCATAATGGTGATCTATATATATATGTAGTAAATAATAGGGTTTCCCCAACATAGTAACTTAAACTAAGTTCCTCAGACCCCTATCATCCCCCAGTTTCCATTCATTTTCCAGTTTTTCCATTTGCTTCTCCATTATGGGGGATAATATAACAGCAACCCAGTAAAAGCCCGTGTCCACTTCCAGGCTGGCCTCCGCTGCACGAAGCCTCCCTGCTCGGCTGTTTCTGCGCTTCCTCTGAGATCGCTCGGTAAAGAGCCAATGAGAGATTCCCAGGGCCGTCAGGGCCACGGACCTGCTTTAGGGTTTAGGGTTTAGGGTTCAGGGTGTAGGGTTTAGGGTTTAGGGTGTAGGGTTTAGAATATTCAGGGTTTAGAGGTTTGGGCTTCAGGGTTCAGGGCTTACATACGTGCATGTGTACATTTGTAAAGAAGGGTACATACATTCCCTACAAATTCTCGCCCTTGCCTATCAAGCGCGCCAAATTCCAGAAAAGAGGGGCCCTGACATATGCTAGACGGTGTCAAAATCCAAATCCCGAAACCCCAAACCCGGAGCCTGGGCAGGTATGGTCTGATTACTCTGTCACTTAGGGAAAGCCCTACACCCTGCATTGAACCCTATGCATTTCCGCAACTTTTACAAAGTCGTGAACCTTAGGGTTTAGGGTTTAGCCGATACCTCTACAACCTAACCTAAACCCTATATCTAATGTAGGGTGGGACTGGCCCATCCAAACACAAACCCCGCGCATACAATCACCAACACTCTGAAGGAACGCTATATGCAGTCAAGCAAAGACCCATAATACGACCGAGATTTGGAGGTTCCCATATATTCAAACCCTGAATCCAAATGCACCCTGATCTTGCTGAGGAAGCCCCAATCCGAAACCCTACAACATCGTCAAACCCTGAGCCCTAAATCCTGAATCTGTCGTCTCCTTAGACCTACAGTAAAACGAATTTCTTTAAGAATTCCTTAGGGATATACTCTAATAGGAATTGAAAGAATTCCTAAGGAGACTACCGGAACCCTAGAGCCTGGGTTTTGGCTGGGGTCGGCCCGGGGTGCCGTGGCCGACGCCCGGCGTGCCCCGCGAGGATGGTGCTACAACCCAAGCATTGCCTTAGATGGTGTAGGGGTTTTTGGGGGTTTAGGGTTCAGGGTTCAGGGTTCAGGGTTTAGTAGCTAGGGTGTAGTTTGTTTTTTACAACCCTTCGGACTTTTGAAGTGTAGGGTTTACGGTCCAGGGTTTATTAGGGGTGTAGAGTTTAGGGCATTGGGATTGGGGGTATAGGGCTTGGGGCTCATGAGGCAGGGTAGGGTTTAGGGAACAAGCCATTGACTACAACGGATAATGCTGATGATATGAGTTTCTTGGTTTAATCCTACTATCCATCACTCGTGGTGGGCGGAACCCTAAACCCTACACCCAATTTTTAGAGTTGAAGGTTGGGGGGTTGGAGTTCAGGATCTGGAGTTTAGACATTCTCCTGGGGTCATTTGGTTTAGGGCGCTGCGCTTGGGGGAGTTTACAGTCCTGAGGAGACATGCATAGGGATTAGGGATCAGGGCCGCGATCATTACAATGAAACAAGGCAAACAAAGTTGAGCTTGTGGAGAAACAAGCTTCCCAATGCACTCCCCTGCATTGCCATGGCTCCAACGGCTCTACCCAAACTTGGGATGTAGGATTAGGAACTTGGGGTTAAGGCGCATCAGGTAGCTGGGACGCCTCTCTGTACAACTGTGACCCTAGACCCTAAGCCACGAACCCTCATGCTTTTTGCCGTTGGGGTTCTTGCTGCTGTTGCCGTTATCCTGAGTCCATGCAAACTGCTCACATTGGATGGTGGTGCACCGGTTGCCTCTGCATCGTGTGCAAATCTGTTGTGCCAAGACAAGTTTCTGGAAAAGACAGCCTTGCGCTGTTAGGGAGCACCCTGAAACGCCACGGGAAAACAGGCTTTAAGGTAGCAGCAAGTCATGAACGCTTCTTCTAAGCTTACTGGAGGCATGGATTCCTCCAGCAGTCAGTACAGAACCACTTGTAACCCACTCCTCCATTCTCTACTAGCCACTAGGAAGTAAGCTGCCGTAGTTTTGGCTATGGCTTTGGCATACCTTAGAAGTCAGTCATCGATTGGACACTGCGGACGCAGCCAAACGCACGTAAGCCTCCAACCAAGCAAAGCGAAATGCCCAAAGAAAGCCAATCCATGAGACTCTCTTGAATAGGATACGATCATCATGTGTGAGGAGCCTGCATATACTTCCGGTCACAGGCTTTTTTGGGGCCACACATCGCTTGGAGTTTGCAGCATTGCAGCTGCACCCTGATACCACCGGCCACATGGGGACGTCTCAAAATGGAGGGCTTGCGAGTTTAGGGCAAGAGGTTTTTGGGTTTGGGCTGCATGCACGAGCAGGATCCCCTCCCCTCAGCATCAAACATGGCTGACCTTTGTCAAAATGTTGCTTGGAGAGTGCACACAGAGAAGGAAGCAAGGTTTGCGCGCTTAGTTTCCATTACCCCCCACCCCAAAGCAGGGACCACAATTTTGAGACATCCTCTCCTTGCGTGAAACCGCAGTGAGCGGGGTGGGGTCCATAAAGGATCTGTACCAACAGGCCATTTGACTGTGAGCCTCCCTATTTTCCATGTAAAGCCTACTATGGTGGCTTCTTCGAATGTACTGGGAGCCTAAAGCGTTTGGGGTTGGGATCCTTGCTGATCATACGTTGCTACTCACTTGGCCTTCCAAATAAGAGCTAAGCAGGCTGCAGTTCCGTCCGCCACTTTCAGCGGACTCTGCAGCACTCAGAAGCATTGCAGGATAGGTGGGGCAATGGGTCCCACTTCCCACCACCCCTATCCCCTACACGTCGCCTCAGCTGCTGCATGATGTCCCTGAAGCCTAGGCTCCATATTGGGCACCCCGAAGTCTCAAAGCCGCAGATCAACACCACTGCTAGTGCTACTGCTACTGCTACTGCTAGTGCTAGTGCTACTACTACTGCTACTACTACTACTACTACTGCTACTACTACCACCACGACTACTACTACTACTACTAGTACTACTACTACTACTACTACTACTACGAGCCCTACACCCTTAACC
>CAJNIZ010007890.1:1623-12215 GCA_905231905.1 Symbiodinium pilosum
AGGGTTTGGGAGTTTAGGGTTTGGGAGTTTAGGGTTTAGGGTTTGGGAGTTTAGGGTTTGGGAGTTTAGGGTTTAGGGTTTGGGAGTTTAGGGTTTAGGGTTTGGGAGTTTAGGGTTCAGGGCTTCGGGTGCTGCTCAACATATGGAAAGTTCTCAAACGAGAGGCCCGTGGGGACTCTGAGGAGTTTTTGGAGCTTAGAAGGAGGTCCTGGGAAATCTTCATAACGGATTTTAAAGCGGTAATAAACCCGAAATAGTAGCTGCCGTTTTCTTTTGCAATTCTTCCCGATATATTATATCCCTCATTTTACCCCTATGTAGCCTAAACCCTGAATCCTGCAACCCCAAACCCGATAAACCCATCTGAGCCATAGTCTAAACTCCTAAAATCCCCCCGAATAACCATTATAGTAGTTCCCTATATAACCCCCTTTAAGGAGTGTAGATTGCGGCTCATCGGGCCTCATCGACGTCAGCCGCGTCCATGCCTAGTAGCTGCAGAAACATCGACCTCACGCTTGCACGCTGGCTGTTTTTGCAGGTTGCATGGCATTTTGGCAAGGCTAGGTTCGGGGCTCAGGGTTTAGGATTTCGGGTTTAGGGTTTATAGAAATTCTATAGGGTTCATGCCCTGCGTTTTGTGCAGGGTTTTGAGCAGGTTTTGTGTTTGTTTTGCTTTTTGGCCCTATGCAACGTTTATCTATTCTGGGCTTGAGGGTTTAGGGTCACGCGTGTTCTGCTTGCTGAACGCATCAATGTTCAGACCTGCCCCCGTGGGGTAAACAGTCATTTCACAAACTCTAAACCCTAAACACCCAATATTCTATAGTCCTTTGCCGAACAATCCCCAAAGAAGGACCGCTTACTTCTGAAACCCCAAATGCTATACTACGAATACAATCCCAGTTTCCATTTCAACTTCCATGTTCTTTTCCAGTTGATTCTTCATTATTACGGGTCATATGCTGATATTTCCTCTTTCGCCAAATAACCAACCCTCAGCCCAAAACCCCTAACCCTAAACCCGAAAACCCAAACCCCAATCCCTGAGCCCTAAACCCCGAACCCTAAACCCGAAAACCCAAACCCCAATCCCTGAACCCTAAACCCGAAAACCCTACCCAAACCCCTAAACTCCCAAAAAACAACTGCGGAGGAAGGTTCAGCTTCTCTTTCGCCATCCTTCCCGGTTTCGTGTCATCGAGGCTAAGCAACTGGGATGCTATGAAATCCTTGCAAAAGAAATGGCTGGGTTGAAGGTTCCGGATTTAGGGTTTAAGGTTTTGGGGGTATGAAGCCCTTGAAGAGGCAGTCCGGGATATCTTTAGGGGCCCGATAAAAACAGAAGGATCTATAGGAAGAATAGCAAAAGGGAGGCTACTGTTTGGGGTCTAGTATTTGGAGGCCCTTTAAAAATTACCTTCCAAGGGCTTTACAGTGACCATGCAGACATGATCGCCCGGTTTAGGGGTTTGGGGTGGTTGCCCATAATACTCAACAATTGTTCCCAGGAATATCCCAGCAAGGGCAAATTGCATCTCGAAGCTTGTCGCAACCCTTTTGCAACAGGCTTGGGGTCTAGGCTTTAGGGTATCTTTGCCTGGAACAACCCTAGACCTTAAACCCAAAACTTCTTGAGATTCGTCATTTGCTGAAGGCATTAACAGCAGCAATCCCCTCCCAAAATGCTGAGACCGCTAACAGTAATTCCTTTATAAGATGTCAAGATACAGTCCCCCTTAAGTGGATAGAATATGGGGTACGTGTGGATGGTATTATGATTTGGGATTCCATTTTTCTATCTACTAAAAATGGATGATAATTCCTTGCAAAATATACCAAGATCTATTCGAATCTCTTCGGAACATTTGACATTAAGACGTGGCCGGGCTAAATATCAGGGAGAGGGGGCTACCTTACCTGAACACTTCTGCAAGAAATAGAAGGGGTCAGAACACTAGGAGTGGGGTCTAAATAATAACCAACAACCGAGAAACAAATGGAACCAAACATGGAAAACTAAATGGAAACTGAGTTCCCTCAAGCCCTAAGCCCCACATCCTAAATCCTATGCCCTAAATCCTATGCCCTAAGCCCTGAATCCTACTGGCCCAGGGTCAATGACTTGGTCTTGGCTGCCAGACCCGGGCTGCGTTGGGCGATGCCCAGCATCCACCGAGACCTACATCATGTTCCAGAGTTGAAGGTTTGGTGCTTAGGGAATACTAATGGTAGAGTAATAGTAACAGCTTAGTAATAATGATAGAATAACGGTCTAGTCATACTTGTGATAGTAATAGTATAGTACTCATAACAATGAAGAAATACGAATCAACGTCATAAGTCATAATGAAACAATACGACTAAGAATCGTGGCCGCAATAGTCACGATAGTGGAATAGCAGAAGCAAGTACGTAATAGTCATGGGTTCCCGTACTATCCCCCCTCCTATACTACCGCCCCCATCGGTTTCCCCCCATAATGAAGGTTCTTTAATGATAACTCGGCCAAATCAAGCCTAATTCAGGGGGAATGAATGTAGTTTTATTTTGATTTTTTCTAATAGAACCCCAATTCCACAAGATTACCACCCCTAAACCCTAAACTCTAAACCCCTGAACCCCAAACCCTAAACCCCTAAACCCCTAAACCCTAAACCCTAAACCCCTAAACCCCTGAACCCTAAACCCCTAAACCCCAATTCTCAACCCTTCAACCGCCTCTGCGTCGTGAGCCTTCGGGCTCCCTCTCTGGCACTCCTCTTGGTCTTTATCGCTTGGTGCAGGAGGCTCCTGCTAGCAGGTTACAGGCTAGGGTTTAGGGTGTTGGGTTTAGGGTTTAGGGGTTCATGTTTTAGTGTTTTTTTTTTACAACTCCTTTTTCCGTCTGATAAGCTCAGGTCTGATAAGCTCAGGCTGAAAGCGCTCACGCGCGGGAGCTTTGAAGGTACACATGCAGTTCCCAGGGGTTTAGTGTTTAGGGTTCAGGATTGAGGGTTTAGTGTCTAGGGTTCTGGGATTACAGGGTTTGGGGTTAACGTTTGGGGTCCAGGGTTTATAGAATTTGTATAGGATTCGTGTGCGAGGTTTTGACCGAATGTTGTGCGTTTTTCTCCTTTTTACTCCTGCCCTGGGAAATGTACTCAAAACAGTGGCTTTTTGGAGGCTCCTCGCAGGGGCTTTAAACCTTTGACTACTGACTCCACATGGCTTCATTTGGAAGGCTCCAAACAGTGGCTCCAAATGGCGCAATTGGCTCAAAAAGCTCAAATTGGCTCTAAAGGGCCCAAACTGGTCTTGAACACTTCAAAGCATTCAGCTGCCTCCAACAAGCGGCAATTGCCTTCAAAAGGCCGAGAAGCAAAAATTGCACCAGAAGGATTTAAAAAGGGAGATAGGTCCCGCAAGGCACCCAAATTGGCTCCAAAAGGCTCAACTTGGTTCGAAAAGGCGCCAAACGGCTCCAATAGGCCTAAATGACTCCAAAAGTCGAGAATGGTTCAAAGAACCCAAATGCTTCTGAAAGGCCTTAAACTTTTAGCCCCAAAAGGCTCAAATTTGTTCGAAATGGCTGCAGAGGCTTCTCAAATTAACTCCAAAATTGGCTCCAAACGGCACAAATCTCAAATTGGCTCCCAAAAGCCCACATTGGCTCAGGCTCCAAATACCAAAACTCCACACGGCTTATATGATTGGCTCCAAAGGGGCTCATTGGCGCCAAAAGGCTTAAATGGCTCCAAAAGGCAACCCTCAACCCTGAACCCTTCTCTTTTCTGAGAATTATCTTTTTAGGCAATCGTCTGAGAATCTATTTCTGGGCGGTCTTTTCGCCAAGTCGCGTGCATTTATACCATCTCTTAGGTGGACCCCCCACCCAGTAGTAGTGACTATCAGGGATAATAGGGATTCTACTGGGTTCCTCTCATATTCTTATTGTACCACTATTACAGGGTGGGGGGTCCTCCTAAACCATCTCTCTTTAGAAGGGCTTGAGTGGTTCGGGTTTGGGGTTTCATGGGTTTATAGGGTTGCGGCTTGTAGGGCCCCCAAGATGAGAAACATCCCCCTATTGTGGAATGGTACTGTATGTTGATTATTTGTCAGTGGGGAGGTGAGTGGCATTTTGCGTTGTCATTGATTTGACACCCTAAACCCTAAAAACTAAAACTCTGAACCCTAATACCCTTTTTCAACCTGGGCTTGAACGAAACCCTCAAACCCTAAACCCTAAATTCCTAAAGTCCTAACCCCCAAATCTCTAAAGCCCTAAACCCTAAATCCCAAAAACCCTACACCTTTAGGGTTTTCTGGGTTGTTGTTAAGGAACTTAAATTAAGTTACCATAATTGATCATAATTGGTATATATAGTAATAAATAGGGTTTCCCCAATGTAGTAACTTAAATTAAGTTCCTGAACAGCAACCCAGTTTAGGGCTTGGGGTTTGTTCATTTGCTCCTCCTTCGCTGTCTTCGCTGCTATGGTCCCACTCTTGGCATCTTCAAGGCAAGCGCCTTGGCCCTCCTGTGTCCTAGGGTTTCTGGTTTAGGGGTTTAGGGTTTAGGGTTCAGGGTTTAGGGTTTTGGGCCTAGATGTGCAGTGTTGGTTAGGAGGACCCCCACCCTGTAGTAGTGGTATAATAGGAATATAAGAGGACCCGAATATACTCCTTATTATCCCTATAGTCACTGTTTCTGGGCGGGGCTATTACTGGGTGGGGGGGTTCAATCTTAAGTATAGGGTTCAGGATTTAAAGTTTGGGGTTGTGTCCTTAGTTGCTCAAGGGCTTCCCCAAGGCCACATGTAAGCTTATGTTTATAATATGGGTAGCTCCCAATATTAGGTTCCCATTTGGGTGCCCTCAAATATTAGAGTTTAGAACCACAAAGGGGGCCTATCATTTTGAGAACAGCAGCTATGAGCTATAGTCTAAACTCCTAGTATCCCACTTAATAACCCCTATAATAGTACCCTACATAACCCCCTCTTAAAAAGTTTAGACTATACAGTACTTATGGGGTGTTAAGTTACCTCCAAAGTCCCTAAACCCTAGACCCTAAACCATAAACCCTCAACCCTAAGCCCTAAAAGGGAACTCGCTGGACGGGTAAGTGTCTGATCTGACGCCCGAAAGATGGCTTCATCCATGGGCACATGTAGTGTAGACCCTGCTGCACCGCTTTCCTGGGTTGCTGTCAAGGAACTTAAACTAAGTTACGATAATGGGTATGTAAGGTATATAGCGTATGTAGAGTATATGGGGTTTAGGGTTAAGGAACTTAAATGAAGTTACTATGATGGGTATATAATAACTAACATGCTTTCCCCAATATAGTAGCTTAAATTAAGTTCCTTAATAGCAACCCAGTTTCACCCTCATCTTGGCCAGAATCTTGTGCGAAGATCTGCTGTGCCTGTTTCGATGAGCTCACTAGCTCTAGAAGCGCCACGGCCGCTACGGCCAAGTTAGTGCCCGTGTCAGTGCCCGTGTCAGGGGCATCCTCCCTTGCTGGCTCTGGCTTCTCAAGACCTGGGTTGCCGTTAAGGAACTTAAATTAAGTTGCCATAATGGGCTTATATTGTAATTCACAGGGGGTTTCCCCACTATAGTTACTCAGACTAAATTCCCTAGATGCCATGTTCTTTCCCGTTTGATTCTCCATTCTAGGGGGATAATACAGCTTTAGTTAAGTTTCTTAACAGCAACCCAGGGGCCGGGGGTAGGGGCGTGGAGCGCTGAGATTGCCAACTCACATGCTGGACTTGGGATCTGCGTCTCAGCGTCACGGACTGATCGACACGGGGCTTCCGCACCACAGACCTAGGTTGCTCTCAAAAAATTGGCTTCCTTCTGGCTATAAATTATGTAACAGCACCTGATATTTAGGGGTATCAATGGAACATTTATTTTGGGCACTACCCAAAACCCTCAGCCCTAGATATCCCCTATATAATCCCCTATACAACCCCAAGGTCCTTAAGTTTGGGAACTACCCACCTGGCTCTCCTGCACGACCGCCAGATTCTCCTCTGTTCTGCATGGAGGTGAGCTCAAGAGCCCCCACGGCACGGAACCCAAAGTCTCCGAACTCCTGGGTTGCTGCTAAGGTTTAGGGTTTAGGGTTTAACTAGGATTTAGGCGTTAGGGTTCAGGATTCATGATTCAGGGTTTAAGGTGTATCATGCCCCTATAATGGAGATCCAAATGGCAAAGAACATGGAACATGAAATGGAAACTGAGGGAATATAGGGTAATTCAAGGCGCTTTATCGGGAAACCCTATTATCTACTATATATATATATATACATACCCATTATGGTAGCTTAATTTAAGTTTCTTAACGGCAACCCAGAATCAACAGCACCACCAGCCAGTAGTTGGAGTCATCCAACTCTGGTAGTTCGTGGCCGTAGGCGAGCAGCCTAATATACGAAAATCCCCAGAAGGCAAGGAAGCTGGACACAACCATGGTTCGATTCCAGTGAGAAGCATCACCCAAGGGGCCCGTGCTCTCCATGGTTGTACGCAGCTCGCGCGTGGAGACGTTCATGGAGCGCAAGACTCCCACAGTATACTCGATCTCTTCCTCCAGCCCACTGCTATGGATCTCGCTCCAAATTAAGCCCGCATCGCTCTCAGCAGAGCATTGCGCATTACGACAGCTTGTGAAGCCATGACGAAGCTCCTCGGTCCGTTTGGATGCCTGTAGAGAATTCTGCCGATCCACTTCCAGCGCAGCCACGAGGCCCAAGCCAAGTAAGAAGTCTTGCACCGCATAGAATCCAAAGGCCCCGTAAGAAATCCCTACAGCGAAGTTCAGACCTGCAAATATCGCTGCACAAGCAACTACAGCTGCATGAATTGCTGAGAGTCGACGGACACGTGATCCCAGCAGGCCCAATGAGAGGAGGAAAAACATGGCAAACGCAATCTGAGATGGAATTTGCAAGTCACCAAGCAACTCCAGGGGAAGCAACAGCCCAGCGGATGAGCATGCCACATAGATGCAAATTATGCAGCAATTCTGTGCCACGGCCGTTGGATGCACGGATTTTGCCGCAGTAATTGGCTTGTCCCATTTGTAAGCTAAAAAAGCCTCGTAGACACACCATAGCCGAGAGTAAATGCTACACCTGTTGTTTAACACAACGAGCATGTGGGATGCCGACTTCAAAGCTTGCGCAAAAGGCGAAATCTCAGGTCGTCCAATTAAGTGTGAGATATCCAAGTTCTGCGGGTTGGATAAGAAGCAAACATATGCACCCTTTGCATCTGATGGCCAGGAGTAGATGGCCTTGTTCACGAACTCATAGACGCCTGCTGCCCCAGCCATGCGTGATAAACACATCGCACTTCAAGCCATCGGGATGCTTCATCAAAGCCCAACTCACGTTCCCGGCTGGCCCAATTCTCAAATCTGAAGGATCAAAGTCGTCCTTCTCGGTTGGCTTGATGCGGCCATCCTTGACAGCATGCATCACGAGTCGTTTGAATTGTTTCAGGTCATCCAAGCTTACGCACCAATTGCTCATGCTTACGGTCTCATGGAGCAGTTGGCCGTCGAGGACCACCGGCGAGGTTTCAAGCTTCACGTCATCCTCTGTCTTTTTGAGCACCAGAGGCCGTGAACACCTAGTGATAGTAGTGGTTAGCAAAATACCCACGAGGGATGTGACAAGCAGAGCCCAAACAGCTAAGCGGATTGCTCCATATTCTTGGCCGCAATCAGAGACCCAGACCCATCCGTTTTTGTTTGGACAGCAGATGAATGCCACAAAACGAGTAGAACCACCCACGGCGCTTCTCAACGGATGCAACACCCGAGCACTGTAGCCACCGGAGCAAGAACAAGGCTCGATGTAGCTGGTCTGTTTACAGACCGGTGCCGGGTCATTGCAGTGATCAATACTCCACCCTTCGCAGCGCCTGATGGCAGCCTTTGCCATGAAAAACAAGAGCATAACAACCACGGGCAACATTGTGCCAACACTAGCCTATAGCTTATGCGACGTAGGCTACGTGAGCTCTGATACGGCTGCCCGACGACACATGATTCAGCTGCCCAGCACGAGATGCCCCATGCCCTGCGATTGTCCGAGGTGTGCTGCTGCCAAATCATCTATTTCATCGGTTTCCTTAATAGGAAGACCGCAATATAGACCCCGAAATACGATAATCCTTATTCTTCGGACCCCCAAAAGGGACCTCTGATTTTGGGAAACCCCGCATTTCTCGCTGTGCCAATCCGAATGCAACGTCTGCCCTGGCTCACGTGGCGTTGCCTAGGCTGTACATATGCGCGCAGTCAGAGGCAAAGCCCTTTCAGCATGGTTCCTTGACACCCCTCGCCACCCTCATGCAGGTTATCTGGGTTGCTGTTGAGGAACCTAATTCAAGTTAAGATATTGGGGAAGCTATATTAGACTATGTATACCCATCATGGTAACCTGATTTAGGTTCCTTAACAGCAATCCAGTTATTGTTGGTTGTGCGGCAAATGCTGGCCGGAAAGGATGTGCAGCACTTGGCGGTGATGCTGCACACCCACTCATCCAGATTCAGTAGGGTGTAGGGTTTAGAGCATCTACCTGCGCAGGGCTGAATATCCNNCGCCGATGGCGCCACCCCACTTCTCAAGTAAGCATATGGTAGTTTCCCATAATAGGGGGACCCCAATATAGACCTCAATATATATACTATAGTCCTTATTATTGGGACCCCAATAGTACCCCTAATTTTGGGAAACACGCAGGGAGCCTCTAGAGGGCCACGAGGGCCTCCAAGGGGCCTGCAAGGGGAGGAGGGACTCAGACCCAGGATGTATAGGGTTTAGGGTCTAGGTCGCATAGGGGCCCACGTTAAGGGTCTAGGGTTTAGGGAGGATTATAGCGGAATGGGGTCTCTGGAATGGGCCGCTGGGTTGTGCAAAGTAGCGCTTTCCCAACGTGAAGAATTCAATCCCCTCACTCCGACAGTGACTGTGCTGTATGCCATGGCGTACGCATGACGGGCTGAGAATCATAAGGTGAGCAATCCTCAGTCCAAACTTCAAGGGTGTATTCTACTGTCCTTCCATACATAGCAGGTCCCTATAGTGACCCTAAACGACAATCTTCTCCAATTTTGGAAGCCCAATTTTGGGGGCCACATTTTCACTCAACCATCGGTCCAAGTTTGTAGGGCTCCTACTGGTGTTGCGTGTGAACAAGACATCTAGGTTGGAAACAATTCCCAAGCATCTGGTCATACAGCCCACTCACTGCTATTAACTCAGAAGCAGAACATATTCCTACGTAAGCCGTTTTCTCAGAAAAGCCAACACAAAACCATCAGACACACAAGCTCAAGACCAGATAACGTGCTCCAAAGCCCTGTATCTTTCACAACTTGCACTTCCTGACGATTCTGCAGTACAGGCCTTCCGGACTCCAGATGGGCCATAATACTAGAAGTTTAGAGCCATATCCGACATGACTGTAATTTCTCAAACGCTTCGTTAACTTTCATGCCCCAACTAGCACGCTGCGCTGGCTGCTCGGAGCATTTTGGCCGCACCTTCGGTGAAACATGCATGGTGGCCGCAGCATTGGCAGCACATCTAATCTGACAAAGTAGGTTTAGGGTTTTATGGTTTAGGGTTTAGGGTTCAGGGTTTAGGGCCTAAACCCTAATCGAACGAGACGTTCCTCGCTGCTTGTGGAAAGGCAGTATGGCACGAACGGCGAAAAAATGTAAACCACTTCCACCTTTCTGGTTCCCACCGTTGGGGCTTGATGCAAGAATCTCCACATTTCTGTATAACAGTCGCATGTTAACAGTTTGTTTACTCTTGCTGCGCTTTAGGGATTCGTCTGTGCCATTTGCCAAAACAATCCCATGCCCCGCTTTTCTCAGACGCCATTGACTAGGGTTTAGGGTTTAGGGCCTTGAAGCCTGAATCAAACACATTTGTCAGGTGGACTCTCCCACCCTGTAATAGTGGTATAACAGGAATATATGGGAGGACCCCAATATAATCACCATTATCCTTTACAGTCACTACTATAGCGTGGTGGTCCACCTGAGCTACAGTCTAAACTGCTAGCCCCCTTCATAACAGCTATACTACTCCCCTACAGAATCCCTTTTGCCACCCCATTTAAGGAGTCTGGGTGGGGGAGTCCACTAAGCATACTTCTTCTCCTTTGATCAGCTACAAAGGATAAACCGTCTCAGGCCCACTAGGATGATTAGGCTTTAGGGCTTTAAGTTCCGACTCTGGCGAGCTGTCCTATGCGGTGCTGTGGTCAGATTCTTCCTCCTCCGCATCCTGCAAAAGGCCATATGGAAAGACTTAATTAGGGGTTAGGGTTTAGGGTTTCAGCGTTAAGGGTTAAGGGTTTAGGATTAAGGGTTTAGGGTCAGCCACATGGAAAGACTTAAAGGAGCCAAATATGGGACTGTATAGTGTTCCCATTATGGGAATTATGAGGGGGATACTAGGGGCTTGGACTATAGCTCATATGGATTGTTCTCAAAATTATGGGCCCCTTTGGGTTAAAGATTATACCTCCAATTACGGGAAACCCCCCAGATAGCCCCTAAACCCTAAA
>CAJNIZ010007891.1:8167-20292 GCA_905231905.1 Symbiodinium pilosum
CTTAACAGCAACCCAGATTTTTGTAGCAGAAGGGCCCTTACCAAGGACCTCGGTCCGCGTGTTGAAGGCAGACACGAGGTCAGTGTGTTGGGAAGCACAACAGGCATGAATTACTCGGCAGCTAGAACAAGCAGAATGATAGTTCATCAGAATTCCTGTTCCCCCTCGATTCATTCTTCCTTAGCGATCTACATGATCCCGAAATAATTTCCAGAAGGACCTTTAGACCAACCACGAAAGGGAGAATATTAGCCCGGCACTGCTTGAGTCACAATTTCTCACTATGCTTACATACCCTTATCTTGGGTCATTCCCCCACCCAGTAACTGTCCTTAAAGGGGGGCTTATTAAGGGGGTATTATAACTCCTATAACCCCTTGTGGTAACTGTTACTGTAAGGGGGAATGACCCAACCCTTATCTTGTTATCCCGCCCTTTATTTGCCCCCAAACCGTAATTTCGCCTGACAGCTCCTGAGCCTGGTAAGGGGACATCCCGAACGTGAACGTCTCGAAGACGCTTCAGTTGCTCTGCCGGCGACGTACCGGGATTAAGTAGGGAATAGGGGAACATACATTGCTTCGAGATTTACTCCCTTGCTTCCCACGAGGGTTGAGGGTTAGGGGAAGGAAGGGCCAGAACGGGAGAGTTCTAGATTCTAGACGGGGACATGACCTAGAGTTTAGGGTTTACCTGGATACTCAAATGCGGTATGTGTTTGTTCGCGTTTGTTATGCTTGCTGGTCTAAGATCCTTGTAGCAGGGTACTGAATTGGAGCGTCCAGGAAATTCCCAGACCCTAAACCAAGATTGTACAGTAGTATGTGTTTGCTATACTCCTCTTGGGTAAACAGGGTCAGGGGTGCCGAAGTAGACCTCAGATGCTTTGTCCGGAACATTAATACCAAAACTTGTAACTAGTAGTTGTCGTGGAAGAAGAAAGCAGGCGGTAGGCACACCCCCCTTCAGCAGAAGCAAGGAAAGTGTTGCAGAAGGAGCAGGAAGCATCACGATCAGATCGGATGGGGTGCTCAAGTGAAACTTTCAGAGATTTCAGCCCTTTGCCACCATGACCCGGTACCCCTCCATATCTACTGATTTCTACTGAATTCCTGGTGTTCGGTATTTGCTGTGTCAGCCAGGGCGAAGATTGTCTGCCTGCTTCAAGAGGTGCACCCATTGCATCAAGGCCTAAATCCCCTAAACCCCAAATCATTCTACTATGAGCCTGACATTTTGGGCAAATTCCCCGTTTACATCATGGGCAGCAGAGATGCTTTAAGTTGAAGCTTCTAAGATGAGCACAAGGACGGGAAATATGTATGTACACTTGTAAAACATGCTGCAGAAAATCTGGCTTGCAAAGACTTCTCAGGATCCCATTTCTTTTCTCTGGAGCTAATGTAGGGTTGAAGGGCCGTCCTTTCCTGTTCCACGTGGTTTTGGGAATGTATTGAGGACCTATCCCTGTTTTGGCCTCGCTGCCCGGTAATCTGCCGTCCACGCTGCAAGCCTAAGCTCAACCCCCCAGCAATTAGAAAATGTTGTCCATCCGACACCCTGCACCCTAAGCCCTAAACCCTCCCCAACTAGTCAGTCAGCGACCTGCTGCTCACGCCACCCAACAGCCAAAACCGAAGGCCAAAAAATCCCTGACACCCGAAAACTGCCTCAGGATCTCAATCAGTAAGGGCTTATACCAAATTGTACGATAATATACTATAATATACCACAATATACCACTTACGCTCTAGTGGATCTCAAGCCCTCCTTTAAGGGCCGATAATATTAGCATTAGTCACAGGTCTACATTAATTCGTGGATCCACAAGCATGAGGCTCAAGAAGAAGCTGGGCTGCCAGCCCTTCGCCTACTTCCTCCACCGCTTCAGAAAGGCGCTTTTGTGGTTTGCAATCTTCCGATGAGTACCTAGAAGGCCTAGTTACCCAAAATAATGGGCTTGGGGCTTCGGGTCACGGGTCCCTTACCCATAATAATGGGCTACTTTGACCCAAAGTGGTAGGAAATCAAGGGAAGTTGCCTATGGTTATGGGTAACTGGCTTTCTGTGTAGTGTTTACGTTGTTCAATAAGTAGATACTGTAGAGTATGGTATATATGGGGATCTTATTTTAACCCCAAAGCCATATTTGATTTGCCTACCCCAAAAGTACGTAACAATAATTGACTTTTGGGCTGTTTTTAGGTGGTTTAGGCTATTATTCTACCTACTTTAAGTGTAGGTAGTGTCTAAGTTATTCAGTTCTGTTGGAAACAGAAACTCAAGGAGGCAACATTTCATGAGCCAGAAGACACTGAAGCAACGTGCGATTTGCACATCTACTATCTAGGTCCAGGAGAAAGGCCAGAGGGAAAGCAGAATTAGTGAGAATTGCTTATCCGGTAGCGAAAACGTTGGTAGGAATATGAGGTGATATAGGGGGATTGCAGACTGGTGATGGGGACACCTACTCAAGATTTTTCGGTGGCAATTGTGAAGGCATTCCTCGCGCTATTCGAGGCTCTGTAAGTCAAACGTCACCAGAGGTTTGTCTTGATGTGCGGTTGGCCTCTTGTCACCGAAGTGGCGTCTACCAAGATGCACAGCTGTCAAAGACAATAATCAGAAGGCAGACGGCGTGCACATGCATTTTCTGCATTTTCGGGGTTGTACAGAATTTGTCCAGCGTGTAACGGGAGTCCGGGAGCCCACACAAATGCGAATGAGCTTATATAAGGTTATGTTGGGGTCATATTAGGGTTATATTGGGGTTATCATATTAGGGCTATATTAGGGTTATACTAGGGCTACATTGGGGTTATATTAGGATTATGTTGGGGCTATATCGTGTAATTAGTGGGAGGCCAAACCTCAAGCTTTGGATCCTGAGAAGTTCTTCATCATGAATCTGGGACTCAGACAAGACAGAACGGAGGGTGAGAACAGTGACGAGGATAGTAGTAGTTGCAAGAAAGCTCTGCTAGCATCTCCAAAAACACTGCGTTGTGGGCCATCAATAGTTTCCGCAGAATACAAGCAGCCCATGGCGTACAACATTTAAGTATCACACCGGGCGTCTATCATGCGGTCCTCATAGTTTCCATACAATGCAAACAACCTCATTGGTGCAAGCTTTGATTATCATTGGATTCTAAAAGGTTTCCTGATTTGGGTTGGCGGGGGTGGGCTTGCGAGGATCCTCCGAGAATCATGGGTGAAAGCTTGAAACCCCTGATCCAGATCTACCTGCAGAGTGGAATGCTACCGGAGAAGGCCCCGGATAACTGAGGAGGGTCCAGGGACATGGGGGTTTAGGGTTGGCAAACCTAAGCCCGAAGACAGGGATCCAGCATTTGGGATGTGAGAGGCTCGGGTTAAGGGTTTGGAGTTTTGCGCGGAGTTTAAGGTTCAGGGTGTCGAATGGCATCTCAAATTTTCCAGAAATTAGCGTTTTTCCAGAAATTAGCGTCCTCAATTTGGAACCCCAATATACTCTCCTTCATATTGTATGAACTTCAAAACTGTGCCCCTAGTTTTGGGGACTCAGGGTTTAGGATGCAGCGTTTACAGATTTTGAAGCCATAGGACTAATGGGATTCAGGGGCTAAGAGACAGAGGGGGGTTCAGTTTCCGGGTTGGACATGTAGCATTGAGAGTCAAGGGATGAATAAGACAGCGAGGATTTCGGTTCCCTAAACAAGGGAACCCCAATATAGACCCTAAACCCTGAGCCCTAAACCCTAAACCCTAAACCCAAATTTAGGATTTAGGGCTTGGCCTTCAGGGACAATGACGTTGTCAAAGCTAGGAGTCCGGTAGTTATAGTTCGGGTACCACCCCCACTCTGTAACAGTCGGATAATATTTATAATATGGGTGGTTCTCAAAATTATGATCACTTTTTTGTACCCTAAATATAAGGTGCCGTACTATAATAGGGATCCAAAAAGGGACCGTAATTTTGACAACCACCCATTTAACTACCCCTACTATAGGCTGTTACAGGTTTGGGGCAGATTCCAAGTTGTAGTTGAGTTGCATCCAAACAGGTCGTATTCTGCCGAAGAGGAATAGACCGGGCTAGGGTCAGTGTCACGGCATGCTCACTATTCGTATAAAACTGAGGAGCCGTGAATCCTAAATCCTTAACCCCAAACTCTACAACCCATACTTTGGGTCCTGCCCCCGCCCAGTAACAGCTGGATAATATTTATGTTACAGTTATATAGCCCTTACTATTTCCCCTGTTACAAGCTGTTACTGGGTGGGGGCAGGGCCCAACCCATACTATAGGCCCACACTTCCAACCCTAAACCCTAAACCCTTAGAAGAAGGACGGCCGCTCAGGTTTTCAGGCTGCGGAGCCGCACCTCTGGGCTTTGCTTGCAGAGGCGGGAGTTTTTGGATTGGGCCGAGGATCCCAAACAATGAGAACAGGGCTTTGGTGTATGGTCCCCCTTAAGTAGAAGGAATATGGCCTTTGGGCATATTAAAATTAGATCCTCATATGCCCCCATAGTCTATCAACTAAAGGGTGACTATAGATTGTTGAGCAGGGGAATTCTGATGTATTAGTACGGGGGTAGTCTTTTGCCCCGGGGGAGTAGGGAGCCTATTAGGGGCTCTGTCCAACGAGCGCCCCAAGCGATGCAAGGATTCAAAGGTAATTTGGGGGAGTCTTCCTTACAGACTATCGCAGACATACCCAACCCTAAACCCTAAACCCTTGTGGCTGCAAGATGAAGCATTTTGGGGTTGATTGGGTTGGACGGTACTTGGAGGGTCATGGGGACCTAGTAAGTAGGTTAGTAACCCTTATAAGTATAAGCCATATAATAACCCCAGATACCCCCATTATTAACCTACTTACTAGGTCCCCATGACCCTCCAAGTAGGGGAGTATTCCCCGGATTTAGGATTTCAGGGTTCGGCGTGTTGGGTTGAAAGGAGATAGCTGTGAGGTGGAGTTTTTTGATTGGCGTACTGCTCGGAGCGACACTACTGCGTGTAGCCATGCACCTGGGCCATTGGCGACGCCCATGCAGTCCGTTGATGCATAGAATCGTGAGACCCTGGAGTGTACATCTTTGACTTAGCAGTCCTTCTTTGAACATGACATAGCCAGGTTATGTTCGGTAGCCTCTCGGTTACGCATACGACGATGGAGTGAATCTGTCTGTAATAGAGTTATACCTACATCAAGCCCGGGACACCCTCACTATTTTGAGGTTCTTGTCCAAATAGAAGCACTTCTCATCCCTCAACGCGTTGTCGAAGCATTATTTTCAGGAAACCTTTCAGAAGGGGCCCCCGAACTTTCTGCACAGAACCCCAGATAAGCCCCAGAAAGTACAGAAGCCGTGTAAGCCCTGTACGACCCACATGCAACCTGTTTGCCAATCCTTTTGCCATAAGATGTGTGAAGGCAGAACAAGCAGTACGGCCTTGTTCCCTGCAGAAGCCTGAGTCTGCAACCCTAAATGAGCCATCATCTACATTCCTTAAAGGGGGTTATATAAGGTTATATAAGGGACTATATGGGGGACTACTATGGGGGGGGATACTAGTTACTAGGTGTTTAGAGTATGGCTCACATGGCTCTTTTTCGATTCAGGGCTTAGGATCGATGACCAGGCTTTGAGTGAGCTGTTTATAGAAAACAGAGTGATTTGTTTAACTGGGTTGCTGTTAAGGAACTTAATTTAAGTTACTATACTGGGGGAACCCCATTATTTACTATATATATATCCATTATGGAAACTTAATTTAAGTTCCTTAACAGCAACCCAGACGAGGGTAGGTTCAGGGTGGCAGATTTGTAGTCTTGAGCTGCAGCTTATTGGGACCCAAGCGTTGCGGCTTAGTCTAAACTCCTTACAGGGGGTTATACAGGGGAGTATAATAGGGGTGATTAAGGGGGATACTAGGAGTTTAGACAATATTTCATATCAGTGCTGTCTTTGCGTCTTCGCCGTGCCCTTGCGCGACACCCAGGTCTTCTACCAACAGAGGTGGCTCCCTACTTCAGGAGGTCACCGTGAAGATATCTGCTAGCAAGTCCCTGATCCCTAAACCCTGAACCCTAAACCGGGATCAAGAAGCATAAGCACCATGTCACATGTGTACAGCCGATGCATTTTCCCAACGAACACTGAGGTTTCCAGTTGCTAAGTGGGTACTGCATTGGGGGTTATATAGGGATAATGGAAAATAGGATGGAAACTTCTATAGCAACACAGGAGTTATATTGGGGGTTATATAGGGATAGACTTTACACCCCAGAGCATTTATTATTCATAGATCTACTTGGAGGGTCATAAACCCCGATTATCCCCATTATTGAACTAGGTCCCCATGACCCTAAACCCTAACCCTAAACCCTAAATAATAAATAGTACCTTCCATTTTCTTTCCCATTATAACTAATTCCCCATGACCCGCCAAGTACCCACCATATGATTAAGGGTTCAGGTTTCAGGGTTTAGGGTAGTTTATACCCCAGGGCATGTATTATTCATAGACTTACAACCAAACGAAACAGCGATTCATTGAAGAACTTTCAGCTTCCGATTCATCAGGTCAGGCTGGCACCTGGTTCCACCGGGGGAACATGATCCCCGAAAAGCACCTAGGCCTGCAAGATTGATTCGGGACCCTAAGCCCTAAACCCCGCGTTTGGGGCTTAGGGTTTGGCTCAGGGTCCTGCATGCGGTAGTTGCCATAAATGCCTGGGCCCCCCAAAATAGACTACAATGTGACTACAATATGTTATAGTCCTCATTCAAGGGACCCCCCCCCTAGACGCGTAGAGTTTTGAGAAGCACCCAAGTGAGCGATCAGGGGTAAGCCCTATCCCCTTCTCCCGAAACTGTAGAGTTTGAAGGCTTGAAGCTTTTGGGGTCCGCACTCCTGGCACAGAGCCTCACTCTATTCGGATCTTATAATTGGTCCCAGCATATTGTGACTCTAACCCTAGACTACACCCGAAACCACCTGCGTATTGAATTCCGTGCAGCTGCCCTAGGGTATAGCTTCACTGCAATGAGCTATAAAGGTGTACGTGTAGGAACCTTACTTGGGGCTTGGGGTTTAGGGTTATATAGGGGTTATATAGGGATAATGGAAAAGAAAATGGAAGCTACTATTTAGGGTCTCGGGTTTCAATTGTTTTTGGGAGATTTGTCGGGGTTCCCTATTGTATGTTCTGTCTCTCATTGTTTCAAACCTCCTTTTTTTCGTGCTTAGAAGACGCTCACCGTACCCACAAAGTAATCCTTATTGGGTCATATAGGCCCAGCCCTGACCTCTAAACCCGTCGTTGTTAGATTGAGGCTGTAGGATCATGCGCTCAGGGTTCAGCCCGGTCTTTCCAGAAGACGCATGGTTTTTAGCACAGCCCTAGGCCCCAAACCCTAGACCCCAGCCTAAACCCTGAACCCAACAACCTAAAGATTGCGCATGCGTTTGGCCCAGCCTCACCTTTGATCCATTCCGCGTGTGGATACCGAAGCCTGGGTGAGTGTTCATTCAGGTTCAGTTCTTCGAAATGTGAAGCCACACCTGTGCCCAAGATTGAGGAACTAAACGAGGTATGGTTTAAACTCCTTACAAGGGGTTATATAGGGGAGTATTATAGGGGTTATTTAGAGGGATACTAGGAGTTTCAACTATGGCTCAGATGACCTCAAGCGGTGGATACTGCCCATGGAGAGTTAAACGCACACCTAATTACCAATATCATGCTCCTGGGTTCCTGGTATGACGCCCTAAACCCTAAACCCTACCTCAAAGAGACCTGTATCTGATGTTGGTAATTCCCTAAACGATAGGCCTACTTCCCTTCTCTACCACATATACAGCTCCCATGATCCCTATTGGCCACTTCTTCCCTTATACAGATTCCCCATGCGAGTCACTCCTTGAATTTTTGCACAGAGGAGGGATACACTCCCCCAAACTAGCATGGAAACCCATATAGTCCCCCTTTAAAAGGACTGTAGTCTTTATAGGGCCCTTTTTGGGTTTCCATGTTAGTTTCCGGGAGTGTATGGCTGGATGTTATTCGATGGTCAGCCCCTGTGATTTTGAGAGTTGGTGCAACATCGCAACTTCTTCTTGAAGCTGCGGAGGTAAGCCCCTTCCCGTAAACATTACAGCCCCCCACCACCCGAACATTAAATTGTCCTGTTGTTCTATGTTGAAATATGTTTGGGACCATTTAGTCTTGAGGGTGGGAGGTTTTTACTGTTCTTCGGGGCGGGGGCCAGTGCTTCCTGCATGCACTAATCAAAGTAATCCTTAGTAATGACGCGCACGAACTCCTTCCAAGAATTCTCACATGTCCCTGATGTCTGCAAGTGCACCTCATTTTGGGAAACCCCTACCATAATGTAGTTTCATACACTTTAATAAAACAGCAAACATCAAATTGCAATATATCATACTACACTACGACATATTATAGTATTAGACTACTTGAAGCTCTAGGACTTCTGAGACATGTCCGCGGCACCGTTGCGTATGCAGCCTAACATCTTGGCTACAAAGCTTCACTCTATATCTTACAGCTTCATACAGCGGAGGCTTAGGGATTCGGATATAGGCTAAACCCTAGACCCCTAAACCCTAAGTCTGGATGTAGAGTTTAGGGTTAAGAAATCTTGGGCCACTCAGGATCCCAAATGTACTGTACTGTCTTGTGGTTCAAGGCTTATTCCATCCGCAGCATGCAGATCGATACAGGGTTTAAGGTTTCTGGTTCCAGCTCCAGAAAAGAGGTCACCTTCTACACACTAGACTCCAAACCTTTTGCAAAGTTATTAAGGCTTTAAAGATCAGGCCATGCAAGTGGACAAATCCTCAGCATCATCATCATCATCATCAGAGTCCGCTCGAGGTTTCCAACTCCACAGCAACTGGAGTCGCTATCCTCTAGCCGCAAGCCAGAGAATCGACTCGTGTATCTGGGCTGTTCTTTGGCAACTTTCTCGTTCCCGCGTTTTTTCCTGCCTTTCTAGGGAATCTCGTGCCTTTAATTTTAGCATCTAGTATCCTGCTTTACGGCTTAGGGTTTGGGTTTCGGGCTTAGGTTACAGCGGCTCATAAGCAGACCAGAACCTTACTTGGTGGTACCAATCAAACACCTGAACTAAACCCTAAACCCTAAATAGCAGTTTCCACGTTTTTTGTTCCTTTCCTCCATTCCCCTACCACCTGTTTTCTTGATGAGTCGCTTCCATTTTCTTTTCCATGATCCCAATATAACCCTAATATAACCCCCATCTATTATATGTGTAGTAATGGATTTGCAAAGTGCGCATGGGATGACTGAGGAATTGCGGGGGGCACCAGGCGCCTCTTGACCGCGTGATCGCTTGAGGTGCTTTGGGTTTAAGGAACTTGGTATATTCGAGGTCCCGTTAAGGGATGAGGGATTTAGGGTCTAGGGTTTGTGCCCAGGCGGGCAAGTTGGGCTGGTACTCAAGACCCACTGCAAAAGGGTTTAAGGTTTGGGAGTTTTTGTGGTATAGCCTGCGGCTTAAAGAGTTCAGAGGTCTAGTGGTTAGTGCGTAGTTCAAGGATTACGGCTTCCGCGCGGGTTACGTAGTAGGGTCTTGGGCTTGGGGTCAGTGAGTGCTGTTCAGGATGTATCCGCGTCACAGGGTCCCAGATTCACAAGAAGCTCACAGAGAGATATTTGATTTCCGCGCTTAAGAAGGGTTGACGGGTTATGTTATTCATGACTTGTTTTTTGGCACAACAGGGGCAGCCGTATCTTGACTGCTAGCAAGATGGTAGAAGCATTAATCATTGTGAGGTGAGTAGCTGCAATCACGTTTGCAAGGTTATGTGTACTGGTCATGGTGGCGTTCTTGGTCTTGATGATTGTGGCTATGACGAAGGGGAGGAAGCTGGCAGTGATCATGATGGCGAGTATGGCCTTCGCAAAGAAACCTCATGCCATGTGCAAGCCGTGTGTCAAAAAGCAGAGTTTAAGTCCACTGCGCTGTAACTGCTCCTTGCCAATCAAGATCCCATATCCCAAGCCTTGTTTCTCACTAGTTTGGGATTTTCCTGAAAGTTGTTGCCAGCTCTTGCGAGCCACATGAAGCACGACCTTCAACACGGCGCGCTACATAAAAGTTGGTCTTTGCAGAAGGAACCCTGGTGAGGACAAATTCCCAATTTGGATGCATTTGGAAACTATCATTGTTACTACTATGACTATAACCGCTTATTATTAGTAAAATTGCAATAATATTAGAGTTGAGACCTTCATATCAGCTTGTAAATCAGTAGGCCTTGGCAACCGCGGATAAGAGGAAGCATTCGCCCGCGGTAGTGACACAGACCCTCCCCCTGCCCAGCTCCTAAACGAACACCTGAGTTAAAGTTGGCAATTGTTTTCGTTGGAGCTGTAACGCTCAGGGGCGTGAAAATGTGTGAGGTTTTCAGAGCATTGGGCTCCCCAGAGTAAGAATTCCCGTATCCTGGGCGTGCATGTACAAGGAGACGTCCACATTCTTAGGAGGTGACATGTTATTGTTCATGATCTTCTCCATTTGACTCTCCATTAAACTCCTACACCCGCGCCCTCGGACAGCCCCATGTCAGAGGTATTTTTTGAAGGTCTTGATGAGTGTAGATGAATCTTGACAGAAATTGTACAAGGGTGTATGCAGCGTGTTTTTTTGGGAGCCCCGAAAGCCTTTCATTTTCAATCTGTCTGACATGGGTTGTACACGATTTAGACGCCCTAGACCCTAAATAGTAGTTTTGGGTTTAGGGTTTAGGGTTTAGGGTTCTTTTCCATTATTCCTATATAAGCCCTATAGAACCCCTAAAGCCCTGACAAGCAAGGAAGGGAGGCTGCGATGCTTGTCCCCAAGGTCATGGTTCGAGCCTCAGGGAGCCAACAATCGGCCTTATAGTCCCCTTTAAGTAGAGGAAATATTTCGATTATATTGGGGTTATATGGGGATAATGGAAAAGCAAATGGAAACTACTATAGGGTCAAGGGTTTATTGCCCCCCTTAAGTAGATAGAATTTGGCTTTGGCTACATTATAGTGTTTAGGGTTTAGGGACAGAATATGGTTTTGGGTATATTTTAATGAGATCCACATATCCTCCATATTCTATCTACTTACGGGGGACTAGACAATTGAGGAAAAATGGTTATAGTTTGGAGGCTTAGATCTTCTGTTGCTGTAGGGCGTTGCTATAGGGTTGTATGTAGGGTTTAGGGTTTAGGGTTTAGGGTGAGAAGGACTTTATGGTGGTGTACGTGGCTTATATGATGAGAACAGCAGAGAATCAGATGCATAAGGCAATGAAAAATGGCATGGTGGCTTGGTTTATATGGGGGTTTGTGGGACTGTAGATAGGGGGCCGGGATATTTCGAGCCAGGCTTTGGAGTGCTTTCTGGCATAGCCATGTACATCACCTCGAAATCTGCATGTGCGCATTTCCAAAAACCCGATGAGATTACTATCATCCCTATCACAGGGACACCGGTTGGAAGAGCATGGAGCCGCATAGTAATGGCTGATCCAAGCGGGTCTCGTAGCAGGACTTCTGAGTCACACTTGAACATTCGACATTACAGCTTCGAATATGAGGGAACACGAGACTCATGCTTTGGTTGCAGTATTGTAAAAAGAAGGATGTCAGCTCACGTGTTTCGTCCACTCAAAGACACTTTTCAGATGGGCCTTCAGCCACACCAGCACCTCAGAGGGGAGGGGCGTGCGTCTTTTGTCAGGTAGGAAAGCGTTCCAGCCACAATGGGATTATAACCTATAGCCCCCTCTTACCCTGCATTGCTGCATTGCACCATTGTTTCACAACCTGCCTACGCGCGTACTGTGTAGGAGGCGTTTTTGGCAGGAGTTGGCAGTCGTAGTATGATTTTTTATAGTGGACCATGCCATTGAAGCTCAGCTCAAAGGCCAATGTAGTCTAAGGTGCAGATACTAGATGTCCTTTGTGACTGATATCACGTGCCATTTGAGGTTCGCATCGTAGAGCCTCACCCTGAAGGCATTTCCATGCCTGGTAACCATCTACTGGATCAATGTTAGGGATCCTTTATACTTTTTGGGGTATGGGATTCTTTATATCTAT
>CAJNIZ010007891.1:20392-54829 GCA_905231905.1 Symbiodinium pilosum
GGGTATGGGATTCTTTATATCTATGCTAAAGGATCCTTTTTCTTCCTAGGGTAATGTAGGCTAAGTCTAGTCATTGTGGCAAGTTGCTCCCTGCTGGGGCATCCTGAGCTTTTGCAAGGGCAAAAAGATTGTCCACAATCACGGTGAAGACCACTTTCTTTTCTTGCATTAGCAACTCAATAGCCACGGCTCACGCAAGGAGGACCCTTAAAACATCTCGGCACGGGTCCCCATTTATGTTCTGTTACTATGCTGTATACTGTTTATGGGAAAGCCCTGCATGACCCTTGATATCAAGCCTTCGGAAGTTCTGGGCGTGTATTATACAGGGTTTAGAGTTGAGGGTACACTTAGCTCCATGTCCGTCAACCGTACAAATTCCCTGGAAGTTCTGGTTGTGCATGATACTTGGCTCCATGCAAGATGTTCTCGACCAACTGTACATACTGCCAATGTACTTAGCCGGGGTAAGGACCAGTGACGTAGACATGAGAAGTCTCTTAAGAAGAAGACAATCTTATCTAGTTCAACTGCCAAAAGAACGCTACTTTGGGTTCTGCCCCCACTCTGTAACAGTTGGATAATAATAAGATTAAACTAGTCGTTAGACTAATATATAGTTACTCACAGCCGTTAACATGACCCTTAATAGAGACCGTCACAGCCGTTACCATGACCCTTAGTAGAGACTGTCACAGTGTGGGGGCAGTACCCAGACACCCTAAACCCTAAACCCCAAACCCTGAACCCTAAACCCGAAATCCTGAATCCTAAACCCTAAAACCATAAACAAGGTTCCGAGTGGTGCAATGAGGCTTGACTAAACAGCCTTGGAGTAGATTTACCTGCCCGGCCGGGCGCAAAGCGATTACCTTTCCTGAAGCTCATGTGAGCCATAATCTAAACTCCTTAAAGGGGTTATATAGGGGATTATATAGGGAACTACTATAGGGGCTATTAGGGGGGATACTAGGAGTTTAGACCATGGCTCATGTGAGCTAGAGTCTATACTCCCGAAAGGGGGTTATGTAGGGGATTATCTCGGGGAGGGTTACAGGGCCTATTAGGGGGTATATTAGGAGTTTAGGCTATAGCTCATGTAGAAACCCCCTTGTACAGTTCCAAGGACGGTGGTCCGCCCCTTGCTGGAGTTCCATATTAGTTTGGGGGAGGGAACCCTAAACCCTAAACCCTGAAACATTATCCCTGGAATGTTGGTAAGATCTTCGTTTGAGTTTGGTTCGGAAACAATTGCATACAACAGCTCCGTCGTAGCATGAGGGAAACAATGATTAGTGGTATGTCCTTGCGTTTCTAGAACTAGTTTCAACGCCATAGAATCTTAGAAGACATCCGGATGAGTTCTCAACAGTCGCAGCGCGGCTGCATCTCAATCCGAATCTTTACCCTAACCTTATTACTATGGTGATGTTACAAGTCATTACAAGACTACCTGAATTTTCAAGGTTATAACGTACTTTTGGGCATGCGCGATGCTTACCAACAGCAATACCACGTCCACATGTCTTTGTAACCGCTCGTCCCCTGCTCTCTTTAAGCCTATAGTCCCCCTAAAGTAGATAGAATATGGCTTTGGGGATATTATAATAAGATCCCCATATGCCCCATATTCTATCTACTTAAGGGGGACTATAAGTCCTCTTGCAAGCATGCTACCAAGACCTTGAAATTTGCAAAATACCAATCTTATGAAGTGGCCATGGTTAATGTACCACCTTCAGGTTTCGACGCCCCAGCAACCCTAAACTTAAAACCCTCTAGAGGGATCAGGCACATCGATCTTCTCTCCTGAATCCTGAGCCTTTCGCAATTGGGATACCTTAAGGTTTAGGTTTTGGGGGAAACCCAGATGATCCCTTGAGATATCCCCAACAACTTCTGCAAAAGGCCAGTCTCAAATCCAGCCCAATTGATTCTTGCAACAGCGTGTAACCCTGCATAGTCCAAGAGAATGATAGAAAGTGAGACAGGCTGACTTTAACACACCAAAGCTATAACCTTGAGACCCAGCTTGCCAATAGACTCATTACCTGTGTAACAGAATTCTCCCCACTTATTGCCATTGTTTGCTTGACTGCTGTGCCCCTAGATTCTCCAAGTGAACCCTAAATTCTTCAAGAAAGCAATATCCTGTAGTACTCGTAAATATCTATTGTGAAATTACTTATGCCCCAAATATTGTCCAAGTGACCGAAAAACCTTATTCTAGACTATAGACCCCATCCGAAACCCTCAACCCTGAAAGGGAGGTAGGCTTCATATTCTTTTTCAATTCCTATTGAGCCCCCCTGCACTTTCCAAGTAAAGGCGGGCTTAATGCTTGCAATAAGTACCCTATAGACCCTATACAGCTGTAAGATTACTATATACCCTGATATATACCCCCCCCCCCTATATCCCGTATATCTCTATATATTCCAAGGGAACCCTGAAATCCTTTCGAGAAGAAGAACCATCACTCACCCCGCAAATTCAGAAGGCCTGATAAGCCCTTACTAATCCACAGTATGCCTTAACCCTAAACCCTAAACCCAAAATGGGACCCCTAAACCATAGTTATTGCTTACTTTCCCCTGATGTGCTACTACTGTGGGTCAAAGTCGCCCACTCTTCTGGGTAGGCTTACCCCTAGACCTACATCTCTGGTACCGTTGATGGAGGAAATCTTGCACCACCTGGGGGACCTTAAGGTAGGGTAATTCCTAGGCCTGGGAGTTTTAGGACTGAAGGTGGTGCAGGATTTGCTGCATCTTCCATAGGGCTCTTGATTTGTCGTGGCCCATATACTTGGAGGGGGAGGGGGGGAGGCATAGCAACCTAACCCCAAGCCCGAAACCCATGGCAACCGAAACCCTAAGCCCTTAACCCTTGGAAACTTGAACTACCCTAACCTCGAAAACCCATAGCAACCGAAATCCGACACCCCAAATCCATAGTAGCCTAAACCCGAAGCCCGCAGCAACCTAAACCCTAAAGCTATAGCACCTTAAACCGTAACCTTAAAACCTAAACCCTAATTCCTTAAACCTTAATTCCAAAACCTAAACCGTAGTTTCCATTTTCTTTTCCATTATCCCTACATAACCCCTAAACCTACAGTACCTTAAACCCTAAATCTTAAACCCCTAAGACCTAAACCCCTAAATCTGAATTCCCATTATCCCTATATAACCCCTACATAACCCCTATATGACCCTTAAATCCTAAAACCCTTGAGCCCTAAATTCATGAGTTAGGAAAGCCCAGGCCGACTGCGCCTGGGTCTTCGCTGTTTGCATGTCCCGGGAAGCAGCAAAGAAGGCCAAGTTTTGAGTCTAGGGCTTGGGGATTAGGGTTTAGGGATTAGGGTTGAGGATTTCAGGATTAGGGTTGAGGAACTAGGAGTTGAGGGTTTAGGGATTCAAGCGAGGGTTTAGAATTTAGAGATTAGGGTTCAGACATTAGGGTTTAGGGATTGGGGTTGAGGGATTAGGAATTAGGGTTGAGGGGTTGAGGGTTTAGGGATTAGGGTGAGGGTTTAGAATTTAGAGATTAGGGTTGAGGGTTCGGGGTTGAGGGTGTAGGGATTAGGGTTGAGGGATTGCGGTGGAGGGTTTAGGGATTAGGGTTGGGTTTTGGGATCAGGGCTGAGGGTTCAGGGTGAGGGATTCCGGGATCAGGGTTGAGCGTTCAAGGATTAGGGTTGAGGGTGTGTATCAGTGTGAGCACGCGGTGGGTGGCCTTTTAGGAGCGCACCCTTGGCGCGCTCGCGTCGACAGAGGTCCCACCTCAACCCCACCAACTATTCTCAATTAGGGTTAAGGGTTCCTACCCCCAAAAACTCCCCTGAGCAAGGGGGGCTTCCTGATTTATTTTCTCCCGTTTCTGCTGTTCACTCCTCGTCCCGCCAACGCAGCCAGTATTCTCAGATGGTGCGCTGTGACTCGGAGCTCGAGTTTCTGAATTTCGACATACAAAATGACGTGAGCAACGGATAGGGGTAGCAGAGGCCTTTGCCGGCCGCCACGCGTGAAGTCCCGAGAAGCATGATGATGATGATGATGATGATGATGATGATGATGATATGTGATGATGTCAGGGTACCGACCACAGATTCAAAAGGCAGGTGCACCCCAGTCAGCATTTTCGGGTGATGCGCTGTGACTTGGGGTTCGAGTATATGTATTTCGATATAACAAGAGAGTCGAGCAGCGGATAGGGGTAGCGGAGACCTTGGCCGGCCTCCACGCGAGATCTTGTCAAATGCTTCAAGAATCCCTGAGAAGCATCATGATGTCAGGAGGCCGACCGCAGATTCCAAAGGAAGCTGTACTGAAGGGCGAAGGTGCCTCAAGCCTTTTTCCGAGGGTTCTGAGAGGCCCCTGTGGGCTGGGCGGCTGCAAGGACCCAACAAGCCCCTGCAGCCCTCGAAATTCACCATGGGAGGCCCTAAGAGATTCTGGAGGCCCTGCCAGTTACAATAATGAGCTTTGGTCCTGAAGAAAAACAGCGTCGAGGGGTTATGGTAGGGAGGGAGTATTGGTTTTTTTATGGGCAAGGCGAGGTAAGGACGCCTTAGCAAATTAGGTTGTTGGGTTGTTGGGAATTAGGATTAAAGGGGTTGGTGGATTTGAGATGTGCAAGTTTCATTTCCCATGGGTTGGAAGGCGTTCAAGAAATATGTTGGGTGTTGTAAGTTTATGTGGCATGGGGATGGCATGAAGCACGTTGGAAATTGGTAGTTACCCTACATAGAGGACCCCAACGCAGGCCCACAATACGATAATCCTTGGTAGAGGGATCCCCAGAAAAGTACCCGTAATTTTGGGAAACCTCCCATTCGCCACTTGAGGGATGCAAGGGAACGGAGCTCCCAGCAGGTCTTCTTGAGAATTAGGTCTTCACAGGGTGGGTTCGAAGCCCAAACTCATATTCTGGATAGCTAACTCGGGTGTAGGGTCTAGGGTGGAACTTCACACGGTTTCTGTTTACAAGGGCAAGCTATAAGAGGCCCTTCTCAGCTTCCATGTTAGACTGAGGAAAGGTGAGGCTCTCAGCATCTTGGTCTGGCATGTTCGAGAACTGCAGCCGGGATGGTGAGACAACAGCCCTTAGGACATCCGCTTAGGGCCTCTGCGCTTGAACAGATAATGCACCTACACCCTACGAACCCCCAATCCCTACACCATCCTACACCCTTAAACCCTACCCGGCTGGACCTACTGAAGCTGTAAGCCCCAACCCTAAACCCTCCTTGGGCCCCTTCAGACTTAGCTTGGACCTTAGACCCTTAACCCTTTGTGATTCCCTTATCATCCTATTGTAGTTACCTAAGTGCCACGTAGAACCGTAAACCCTAGACCCCATCCAATTCCACAGCGGCCTGAAGGTTGAGAGCCAGCAGCCAGAGACCTGCTGCTCCGGAATTCGCGAGTGGAACTCTTTGGAGCCTTGAGAGCTGGAATTCAGAATTCTGGGGTCTATGCGGAGTGTATATAGGGGTTATAGGGGATATAGAGGGTTATAGAGCTATGTGTATAGGGATAGTGGCAGGGAAAATGAGAACTACCATTTAATGTGCGGGGTATAGGGATACTACCTGAATAATCAAGCCCTTTGTCACCTTTGTCTGCAGCTAGTCGAGCCACCATATGGGTGGCGCCTTCCAAAATTTTCTTGAGTTCATCATGCAAACTGCGTCCTAGACCCCAAAAGCCCACATCCTAAATTCTTGACCCTAAAACCCCAAACACCCTAGACCCCGAGCCCTAAACCCTAAACGCCGTAAACCCTACTCAAAACCTACACACCCTAAACTCTAAGCCCCAAACACCCTAAACCCCGTGCGTTAAATCCCTAAGCGCCTTAAACCCTGAGCCCTAAATCTCTAAACACCCTAAACCCGAAACGCCCAAAGGACTGTTGGGCCGGCCTCACGGGCAGCGGCCCAGGATCGGCGCTTTGCGACATCACGGGGCGCTCCACGGATCAGCAGCCACCTGGCTCTTAGGGGAGTTATATAGGGGTTATATAGGGATAATGGAAAAGAAAATGCAAGCTACTATTCAGGGTTTAGGGTTTAAGGTTTCTGGTGCTTGGGATTTGGGGTTGAAAGTGTAGGGCTTTGGGCTTGGGATTTCAGATTTAGGCTTTATAGTTTAGGATTGATCTAGGGTTTGAGGTTTAGGAATATGAAATCTCGGGTTTAGGGTGGAAGTTGACGCCGGAGTTGCAAGATGACACCCATAGAGTGGACATCTTTTCCTGAACAATAGGGCCCCCCATCATCGCATTGTAAGCCCCAGGTGTTTTAACCCCTAAACCCCAGGCCGTAAACCAAAAACCCTTAACCCTAGACCCCAAAATCCTAAGCCCCTGAGCTTTGAACAACCTCGTGAAGGTAACTGTTCGGTATCTAGCTTCCCTCGGCCTTTGAGACTACGCCGGAGCCTAGATAGAGCCTTCCGTGACAGCCTAGTTTTAGGCTTTTAGGTGTAGGGTTTACTTAGGGTTTGGGGATTACTTTAGGCTTTAGGCTTTAGGGATTTAGGGTTTGCTTGACATTCTCCCCCAAGTGGTAGGAAGTCAGGGGGAAAGTAGACCACAATGGGCTGCTGGTTTTCTACGCAGTGATTTACCCTAAACCCTATAAACCCTAAACCCTAAAACCTCTAGCTTGTACGCAAGTCTTGGACCATTTCGGGTCTCAAGATAAATGTCCTGGGATGCAAGGTATTAGGGGGGTTGATGTCTTCCGTTAGTTGCAGTTTCGATGTGAGCCTTGCAAGCCCCTAAACCCCTAGATCCTAAACCCTAAACCCCTACACACTAAAGAAGGTAATGCTGTTGATGGAGGAAATCTTGCACCACCTTAAGTCCCTAAAAGTCTAAGGAACTACAGTAGTTTAGTGCCCCTTGGTGGTGCAAGATTTCATCCATCAACCGTAGTTTTCTGAAGAGCGTGCAAGTCGGAGCTAATTGGTTTTAAAGTGTCTCTGCGGCTGGCAGACTTGGCGGGCAGCTCCTTGTTCAATGGTTTCGGTTCGGACCTTCAGCCTTGCAGTAATAGTTCCCACGGTGGTAAATTACAATAGGCGCCTAATAAGCGCCCCTTTAAGGACGGCTAGTGTGAGGGGGAAGATCGCAAGGTATTGGGAATTGATGGAAACCCTAAACCCTAAACCATTTGGAGTTGGAGGTCAGCCTTTTCCCACGCATCAGGTTCATGTTTTCGACATCTCAGCGCATCTGGCACAGCTCTGGAGAATGTCTGGGTGTGCCGCGTTGATGAAATTGTCCGCTTTCAGAGAAGAAGTTTCCTTCATCGGCCTGGAGTGTCAGGGATGCACAGGCTTTAGGGTTCAGGGATTAGGCTTTAGGGTTATATAGGCCGAACGGGAAAAGAATGGAAAGTCGTACTAGGGATACTTGAAGTAAGTCACAAATGCGGATGGCCGGAGTTTTGGGTTTGGGTTATGGGTGTTACAAGTGGACCTTTCTAAATCCTCTTGTCCCTTGAGATTCAGATGGAAGTCCTCGAACAGCTTTGAAGAGTCCTACAGTCCGAAGAAAACACAAAACCCTGTAGACCCCTTTAAGTAGATCGAATACGGGATATATGGAGATCTTGTTATAATATACCCAAAGCCATATACTACTCGCTTAAGGGGGACTAGAAGCCCTAAACTCCCTAAAACCTCAACACTGACTGTACCTCAGATACCCGAGCTTGTCAGATTCAGAGTGTCGTGCGCGCTGCCATCACCAGAAGACCCTGCAAAGGTTATAGGGTTAGTGCAGGGGCACCTAGGAATCGCAGGTTTTAGGTTTAGGACCCTACCTGGCGCAAGATTTCCTCTAGCAACAGTATTATTGCTGAGCATGCCCAGGGTAGACCTCTGTTTTCATTCAAGGTAGAGATGACAGTGATGGGTTTCTAAATGTTTTGGTGATGTGAGCTATCGTCTAAACTCCTTGAAAAAAGGGTTCGGGATTATATAGTAGTTTCCAAAAATGGGGGGACCTCAAAACAGACCCAAAAATGTTATAATCCTTATTATGGGGACCCCCAAAAAAGTACTCCTAATTTTGGGAAACTCCCATATAGGGGAGTATAGAAGGGATAGTAAGGGGGATATTCGGAGTTCGGACTATAGCTCATGTGGTGTGGCTGAAGCAGCGTAACAGCTTTGAAGTCGTTATGTTGATGGTTTAGGGTTTAGGGCTTAGGGTTTAGGGTTTAGGGGATGCTATGTCTGCTCAAGCATTTGCGCTTCACTGCGCACAACGCGCGTAATCAAACCCCAAACCAACACCCAGAAGAATCCAGGAAAGAGAATCAGCAACTGAAAAAGGGCCAGTGCTCGACCGCCGAGTAGCTTGACCAGCAAGTGACGAGTGACGAGTAAAGAGTATGGCTTTAAGGGATTAAAGGATTTGGGGCTCGAGTTTGGGGCTTCAAGTTGCTGGTTCAGCAAGAGTATGGAGAGGCAGAGGCGGTCATAGGTGGAGTTGTCGTGGTAATTTTTCGTAGGGCGTTTGAAAGCTGGGTATTAGGCCTCGTGACCCAGTCTGCGTGTCCAGACTGGTGCCTCTTGGTAGTTTTAATCCGGGGATTTTAGGGTCTCCCAACCCTTATGATCAGGAACATCATCTGCTTTTACTGCGGTAGGACGAAAGCTCGACCTACTTGTTATGTCAAAACTTCGACCCCCTGAGCACCATGGGGACTCCGCTGGAAGCTCAAAATAGTATGACTTTAAAAGGGTAATAACTGACTCCGCAACATGGCCCAAACTACACAATGTCTTTCTGCATGTTGGTCCTCCGCTAAAGCCCCGAGGCCCCAGTATGTCGAAACTTTATTCCTGGTGATGTAGAGGTAGGGTATAAAAAATGGGATGGCAATGTTGGGCGACCTGTGTCTAATAACCTTGTTGCACGGCTGCGGCTATAGATGGTCTCGATTATATAGTTCCGAGTGATTCCCAACAACATAAAGCTCAGAGCGTTTCCAGACATAGTTCGGGGCAACGTAGAAATGGTTCGGGCTCACGTTTCTCACCCAAGCACAACGAGGCCGATGAATAACACCAAGCACCCAACAAGCTATTTATGAGTATTTTGTCAGAATAAGCCCTAAATCCTAGATTCCAAAAAAGGTACGGCCTTGCCAGGTCTAAGGCTCAGAATTTCCCTCGAAGCCTTCACTTAAATCTAATGCTTGGACACTGCCCCTAAGTGAGTACTTGGAGGTTGAATGTAGTTATACAATTAGACCTGGTACTTCTAAGCCATAATCATATTCGGGGACGGGCAATAGGGCGGCCATTATTGCGCTGATTCTGCGCGCAGTTTGAAGTGGTAAAGCCGCTTTTTAACCTTCAAGTTAAATTTGTTAAGCAGTATGGTATGAATATGTAATCATTCACTTTTACCCACATTAAAAGATTGTAACTCTGCTGTACTGGGCTGGGGAAGCACCCAATCCAACACTTCCTCAGGCAGTGGGACATGATCGAAGAGTTCGAACCATTGGAAACAACGTTGTACAAGCAGGCTGTCGTAAAGCGCCTTGATTTGAGTTGGAGGTGTGACGGTTGAGGGGCGAGGGTAGACATCGGGATCACAATCTCCGCTAGGACCCTGCGCGAAGATTGGGTCTTGCTATGAGGACTCCTCAGCGTAACATAGAATTACCAACATCTACATCTGTGCCACATGCTGCCAGATATCAACAACATAGTTTAAGTTGATCTGAATTAAGACAGGTCTTGTTTTCCAGCAAAATCCAGAGAGCACCACCCATGTTGTATTGGTGGCAATGAAACCCTAAACCTGAACCCTGATGCTCCATGATGGCCTGCGTCCACCGAACTTTTTGCTAGAGCCTCAAACCCTCCATCCCATGTCTTTGATCACAAAGTAGGGAAAACCCAACTCATATAGTGGTAATCTAAGCCTTATTATATGGTCAAGGGTTCAAGGTTTTGGGTTGAGGGCTTACGGTTTACGGTAGATGGCGCTAGTGTTTGGTCATATGCCTACCTAGCCTGAAAAAGCTCCTGAAGCTGCCCAGTGCCTTACACCACGCGCGAGGCCTCAAGCATCCAGACCCCCTCAGAAATCCAAAAAATGGAACCCTTTAATAATCCCGTAGTTTCCCCAATGTAGTAATGCGGGTCATTCTGGGGGGTTCCATTTTTTGGATCCTTTAGGGGGTCTGGGATCTAAACCTTCGCATGCATCCCCGAAGAAGGGGCGGGGCATTTTAACAATAACCGAGGTCTCCAAATGGCTTTCTCTGTGGTCCCGGGTATTTTTAGGGGAGGGCAGAGGCCCAGAATCTTGAACTGCACACTCTAACATTCCGATGACCTTAAACCTCAAGGTACTCCTTATCAGAGGATGCACCAGATCATTGATCTGCTGGCTTCCAGACCGCAAGTTACAAAAAGCAAGTTTTGCGCCTGCAGACCGCGCAGGGTGTTGGAACTTGAATTTGGAGTTTAGAGGCTGGGCCCTAAACCCTAAACCCTAAACCCTGAACCCTAAACCCTAAACCCTAAACCCTAAACCCTGAACCCTAAACCCTAATGGGGGCTTGCAACTTAGCTCGGGGCACAATCCCTTCGCATCCTTCAGGCTCACATGCAAGGGTGCAGACTGCCAGGGAGTCCGGGACTATTCGAAGCGCACGCTGAAGAAATACTTGCGTGAATATACGGGGTTGCATTTCATGGCACGTTTTTTTTGCTGTGGTTGGAACATGAAAGGGGCATCTAGGAACAGAACCTCCTCAACAAACAGTCGGCCGATGCGATCACCACATTTGGGCATGTATACGTCCAAGGGCTTAAGACCAGGATCCGCCATTGCTTGCGGAATGCGGCTCATAGATCTGCTACCATGCCTGGTCTCCAACTTATAGCTATGCTTTGGAGCCTATCGGAGTCCTATCGGGGTATTGGCTAATATCGTCAGGCACCACTAACTGATATCCTCCTCGTTGCTCCACCCACCTCAAACACAGAACATCTGACGACGTTTCCCATGGGTCACCACCCTAAACCCTAAACCCTAAGCTGACCACTTCTCCTTTCCAAAACCATACGGTGGATACTAAGAATCCTGCCTGTGCCTAAGTACCCAAAACCCTTGGTATAATGGTACTGTAGCATATTGCAGGTTTCTTAGTATCAACAGTATCATAGCATACGCCAGGCTACCCAAGAAAGTTTAGCACAATGACAGTAACCATTGTCAATTTGGCCTGGCCTGGCCAACCATTTTGCTGCTGCCAACTTAGTATATAAACTGGGTGGATTTGGGGTTTTAAGGTTTAGGGCTTAGGGTATGGGATTTAGGAGTAGGGATATATCATATCAGAGAGTGTGTCGGCGTGGGAGCCTGCTTTTGTCAGCTAAAACATGTGTTTTTTCGATATGTTCAATGATTTTCTACTCAAATTGGGTAGGTTTCATCATTCAAACTCTTTGTTAAGGAAACGTAACTGGATGGCTAAGGTTCAAGGCTGGGCCAACCCTCAACACCAAACCCTAAACGCGAAAGAAACCCGAAACCTGAAACACTACACCCCAAGCCCTAAACCCAAGATTGGCATTTATCCAAAAGCCTCTGTTTCTCGCATGCGCAGAACATGCATAAAATACAGTAGCAGGACTAGTGTAACAGATATGTATATGATAATCATTCTTGGGGGAAGGCCTCCCCCTAATGAGATCATCATAGTCCATCGGATATTTCTATCCATATATTCGGCTGTGAACTATACGTTCAACTGATACATCAACGTAATTGGGGGATGCGGCCCATCAATAACTACAACACATTTTGGGAATGAGGCAACCTTAATTTGAAATAGCTACTATATGCAAAGTTATAAACTGATTACTGCCATTGTTTGGGTGTTGGGGAGATCCCTGCCGATACATTAATACCAGAAACAAATAGAAAGGGTACATGCATACATGCATTCTTAGATGAGTTCTGCCATACTATCAGTACAATTCTTGCGTCTGTCCCGATCCCTTGGGTTAACTGCATGAGGTATGTTCGGGGTTGTTTTTCTTGGTATTGGGGGCGTTGCTTCCTGTACAATACTTACGTAGTAGGAAAGGTACATGCATGTCTTGCTAGATAAGATCAGAAAAGCTATCAATACAATTCGGGCGTTGATCCCGACCCTTTTGATTAGGTATACAAGTATATTGGGGAACGTCCCCCCTAGATATATTTATCTTCAATGCCTCTACTTATATTCGTATATATACTGATTACAATTCATTTATATGGAGTTCTTTATATAGTTAGCATAATATATGCCTTAAATATATTCGGAAGTCGTTTTCATATAATTCCCCATATAATTGACAACCAATTGACCTGGAATATATTGGGCGAGGACTTGCTAATACAAAAAATACGATTATTAGAATAGATAGATATATTTATACATATAGACATAATAAGCCTGATTTTAGGAAAAAACTCCTCCAAGAAAGATTCAAGATTCATGAAATTATTCGATCGTCAATATAGATATAGATAATTCTGATTTATATATAAAATCAATGACATATAATAATATATGCGATTGAGATATTAGATTCGTGAATTATTTTCTTATATTTATAGATAGAGGTCTCTCTGATTAAATGATTATCATTTATGATATTGATATATTGATTAATATTATTATAGGGAGGAGTCTTTTCCATTGTAATTCTTCTATAAATATTTAAGATATAGATTTATTATTCTGAGAAATTATTAATGAATATAGGAGGATTTCAAAGACCTTCATGATTTTCAAGGATTCTAAATTTAGATAAAATTAGATGAAATTCCGAAATTATAAATTTCATTTCACTTAAATTATATAATATATTCATTTTAATATTAAAATATTATATATTCTATATTTTATTCTACGCTAATCTTTCTATTCATATTAAATCAATTATTTGAATTCTTTTATTTCTATTTTTTCTGAAAAATATATTTCCCAGCTTTATTATATTTGCTAAATATATTATTTTCTTGATTTTTTTAAATATATTCAATAATTATTATTTTCTGGAATTATTATTTCTCTTTTTGGCATTCTATCTTTATTTTTATTCCAATCGATTAACGATTGAAATAGAGATAGATCGTTGGAAATGAGATTATTATTCAAAAAAATTGGAAGAGGTATAGCAGGATTTATAAAGGCAAAATTTCATTTAATATGGAAGAATGGGGAATCTCTGCGGATGGAAGAGGGAGGGGACCGCGGGAAGGGCGGACGGAGGCTCTGAGATCGGGAGATAGAAGGATAATTATCCTCTCAATGGAGAAAAAAAATATATAATCATCTTTGAATATTTCTATTTCTTAATCGTTCCTCCTCTTCGACCCCATTTGAGTAGAATTTCGTCTTTAAGAATCATCTTATGTCTCCCTATCTATTATCTTTCTAGAATAAATAAATATAAATTGATGCGTTCTCGGAAACGTTAAAAATTGGAATTTGCAAGATAAGATTTTCTGATGAATGACGATTATAGATTCAATTTAATATTTATTAAAGACCGATATTTCTTCTCCTTCCCTCAACGCGGAAATAGAATGATCCCGAATAATCTGGTTTTCGGATTTGATCTATCGTGCCGATTCTTAGGCAACCAGCCTTCCCTTCTAATTATATATTTTATTTTTCGACCGTCCCCAATCTAAATATATATCCCATACCGCCAAGATCAGGCAAATATTAGGCAACGTCTATGATATCGCCATTGGCCAAGCCGCCCCAATATCCCGCCCGCCTGCCAGGCAGCCCCCCGCCCAATTCCCAAATTCTTGAATCTCGCCAATTTTCTACGAAGAAATACAAGACGCATCATCTTGGGCGTTATAATCTACAAGAAATCTTATTTTCTAATCATTGTACGTCCCCTTAGCCGTTCTCATATTCCCAAATAGAAAGCAAGAAAGGATAAGAACGCGCCTCAATAAAATACCTCAAAATCTATATATCTTATTATATATATATATTTATTGAATATAAAAATTCAATAAACATTTCAAGACGATCTCTTCCATTTTCCTTAGATCCAATTTTAATATATCATAATATCTCATATATATATATAAGAAATATATATATATCTTATTTTAAATATATAAATTCAAATCAATCCAAATATTGAATTCTTCTATTTCAATCGGAATATATAGATGATAATTTCTGCGGAAGGAGGGCTCAAGATATTTTCCGATATTTTCGGGAAGAGATTAGATTAATGATATTTTTTTGGGATTGAATTGCGATCTCTCCCAATGCACGGTATATTTCTTATCCGATAATAATTTTAGAGGGGATGGATCGGATTTGCAAGAGTTCGGGATTCAGATTAGGACGGCCTGCGGCATTCAGATATTGAAAATGTCGATATCAAGATGATAGATATTCATAAATGAATTCTGAGATATTATGAAGGAATAATTCGAATGATCCTTTCGAATGATTGAAGATTTGAATCATAATCACGAGATATTCTATATCTTATAATAATATATATAGATTTTATCAATTATAATCTTTTTAGAATGGCTCCGCATCAATTCCCGATATCAGGATAATAGATATTCATGAATGAATTCTGAGATATTATGAAGGAATAATTCGAATGAGCCTTTCGAATGATTGAGGATTTGCATAATATTCACGAGATATTCTATATCTTATACCACTATATAGATTTTATCAATTATATCTTGCTAGAATAGATCCTCGTCAATTCCTTGATCTCTTATTGGAATGATATGATAAATATTATCGTTAAATTTTTGAAATGATAATTGGATATTCCTGAGCAATCCTTACGATAGATTAATCTTCATCCCAAATTAGGAGATTTGAGATATATGATTGAGAAGATTCCTATTGGAGAATCTATTTATCATCGAGCTAAAATTTCCTATTTCGTAGTTTCTCATTATATCTAGGAATTAAGATAATCTTTAATTCTATTTCTTCTGAATATATCATTCTATTTTGAGATAGATTGCGATAATTCAGAGATTATAAACTTTGATCTCGATTTGATAGATTGATTTTCAGAATTTCCAGGCTCAATTTGGATAGTAGGATCTCATATGCCAGATCGAAGGCGCATATCATCTCCCCGGGATAATTTGCATATTCCATATTATATGAGATGATAGATTGATAAATGGGGTCGTTACGCATCTAGGCATATATTCGATAATCATCTTTCCAATCTTATATATTCTAATTCAATTCTATCTGATTTAGATTATTTTTTATTTGATATTGATGAATCTTATCTGCAATATCCTCAAATTTCGGATCAAGATGATGATCATTATTTAGCTTGAAATATGACTGGGAAATAGGGATTATATAATTGAATCTGGGATGAGATTAGCCGTCTTTTGTCGGGAGGAAGATTTAGATTGAAAATCGAATCGTTGGAATTTCTCTCCCTGATCTTCTTACGATTCCTGGGGCATTATGCCGTCAATCATCATGATATATCTTTCTTCGATTTAAAATTGATTTTCTTATTATCTCTCTATTTCGGATTGTAAGAAGATATTTATCTATTGAAGATTATATTATTATTATTAAGAGATTCAATCAAAATATTCATGCCCGATATCACGAATAAGGAATTAGATTTGAATCCGTTACTTTTGAATAATATGAACGAAAAGATTGCGAGGATTCTATATTCATTATCTAAGGCAATTGACGATCCGATAAGATGTCAAATTAGATAAATTTGATTTATAATATAAGAACGAATCTCGATTATCTTCCAATATTATATCAATCATTATTTCTATAGACGAATAGATATTCAAAGAATTTCTCATTTTATATCTTTTGGATATTTTCTTGATATCTTCGGAGATTAAATGATAGGCCGCTCCCCCCGCATAGGTTGGAAATCATAGATGAAATATAGATTTAGAAAAATTCTAAGACCAAAATTTCTTTGAATTCCCTTTCATATATTATCAATTTTCTCGTTTCCTTCTGCGAGATCTTTTTTGATCCCAAGATATTCGGCGGGGACGGAGCGACGGATTTTAACATATATCTTAGAGATCTATTGTCGTATATATTTGCCTTTTAAAATAATAATATATGAGATAAATATATTTTCTATTTTCATCAAGAAGATAAAGAAAATCTCTCCTGCTAGATAAGATCTATAAAGATATCTAATCGATAAAGATATCTATACGAAATTATCATCATATATTCTTCAATAATATAAAAATATTAAAAAAATATCATGATTATCAATTGAATACTAGCTCAATTCCAAAGATCAAAAATATCAAAAAATCTATATATTATCTTTTCATATCCTGCATCTAAATACGAAAAATATATTCATATAATTGAGGGTCCGACAGGACGTCAAATTAGACGAATGCGATTGATATTCCAAGAACGATTCTCTATTGCCCTCCAGCGCTATATTAATCAATACGTTATATATAGATAAGCAGGCCCATCAAGGAAAATCTGATTTTAAATCGTTGGGATATTTTCTTGATTGAATTCTCCCCTCCCGTTGGTTTTCCCCTCCTTATCTGCACATATATTCGGAAAGAAGATGATCATAGAATCTATTATCAGGACCCCACATATAGGAATGATGAATCCCGATCTGAGAAGACAGAAAAATGAGAGCGTAGAGATTTTCGTATTTCCTCGCTAATTCTTCATTTCATTTGAAGGTCCGTTTCTGCTGATTATTTTTCTTCTTTCGGCGGTTTCCTTCTCGTCTAATTCGTGGCGGGCGGCGGCGGGATTTCACGATTAGAAGGCGAATGCCGATTCGGCGCTCGATCTTTCAAATGATTGCGGAGATATCTAGTTAGATTATTCTTCGGATTTATTGCCATCCTGATAGCAGATATGATGAGAGGATGATCTATTAGATCTATTGAAGATTGAGATTCAATAATTCATATTGATATTAGAATTGATCCCTTGCCTTCTATAACGGAAAATACTTATAATATTTATTTGAGAGATATATTTGAGAATATCCATAACGAGAATTTTAATACGCAAATAATATATTTATAAAAGGCACGCACATCCGGCTCGATCTTTCTATCTCACTGATCTCTCTTATATTATTTACGCGACGGCTCGGCAGAGCGCGCAAATCCTCGTAGATAGATATAGCTAATTTGAAAATTATGAAAGATATTAAATCTCCGGTCCGAGATTATACGTTCTATCGAATAGTCATGAAGATAATCAAAGAAAGATAATAAATCATGGCTCAAGGTCAAGGGCTCAAGAGCTCAAGCAGAGGGGTTGTAGCCGGGTTAGGGGTTGGGTGGGCAGCGATGGACAGGTGCCTCCCTCCCCTTGCACTCGCGAGATTTTTATATCTTGTTATGGGTTTACTTTCTTATCTTTGTTGGCTGGAGAAACTTCTGCGGCCCGTTCGTACAAGGGGTGAGCGATGCAAAGACCGACGTCCCAAAATCAGGATCTGCGGGGTTACTCTCATAATTCTGCTGCTTCTCGGGAGTATTGTACATAGGAGAAGAATTCTGAGATCTCCGCCCGTCACTTGGGGTGCTGGGCGATTGGATCGACGGAATAGGTTTGGGAAGAATTGGGTCCAGCCTCATCATTTATTTTACTTGCACCATTTGCGTTCATGCGCATCTTCCGCTTGGGGGCTGATCGAAAGGGATTCTTCGCCCCTGCAACCGACTGACTGGAATAGTGACATGGGAATTGGGAGCAGCATAGCGATTCTGGTGCAGGGCTTGTACTTCATGACTTTGTGGATTTGGGTCCTTCACCTGGGGGATATCATGAGATTGCTTGTCCTTGGGATGGGCACGATCGCGTGGATCCGAGATTTGCACTTCCATTCTCACGTTTGTAGAAGAGTGTCCGTTCTTGGAGGTTCTTGGTTGAGTAGTGGGATGGAGAATGGTAGAGTTCTGTTACTCCTTGCTATCTATTGCTACCCAGCTTTCCCTAACACACGGATTTTCTCAACTCTTGGAGAAGGGGGGGTTAGTATGGACATCGATGATAGCAATGTGGGAGACGAGTTGATGCCTCAGGCCCCCAACCAACCCCCAGTTAGCGCGGTAGACGCCGAATTGGCTGACCTGTTTGGATGCGATATCCGGGATATTCAGGAAGACCGTTGCCTGCAGGCTTCAGGTGATCGGGGGGGAATTCTGGTCAAGCACTCTTCTGTCCGATTCCGGGATGCGCGAGGAGTCGAGGTAGGGGACCCCCTTGGAGTAACAGAGATGCACTACGGGCTCATATCGACTTGCATTGTATCGGGGAGTTGCAGGGCCAGCCGTCAGCCGAATGGTTGCAACAGCAGCGGCTGCGGGGCTGGAGGGTTTGCGGTAGGACCATCAGTACTCGTTTCGCCTCCGGCGTGCACGCCCATTGCTGGCCACGTAATAGGAAGGCTGATATCACCAATCCTCCTCAAACCGCGCAGGACAGTCTCCCTTCCTTTCATGATATTTTCACCACTCCCATCTTCACTAAAGATCATCTTCCTTCGGAATTATGGCCTCAGATACGTAGCGAATATGCTCGGTTGCTTGCGGCTGTCGTCTCGTCTAATCGTCGGGATGCTTGGGATGTTAGCCCGGCCGGGGAAGGCGGCGGCGAAAGCGAGGGTAAACAGCGCGCGCGCAGGGCTTGGACTGAGCTGCTTATGTTCCCTAAAACGGTCTGTAGGCAGAATAAGCGGGGACAACGTCGCGGCCAAGCCATAGCCTTCACTAGAAGTTTGCTTATTCGCTGGAAGATGGGGGAACGGCAGGGTCTGTGGGACGAAGCGGTCATGGCGATACGCAAGCGCGGGAAAACACGACAAAAGGACAACAACTTGGAACAACGTGAAGCAGATGTTTGTCGTTTGGTGTCTCTCGGTCGCGCCGGGCAAGCTGCTAAATGCCTTGTGTCCCCGGGGCTGGCGGAATCAAATGACGTAGTTAAACAAAAGTTTTTAGCTAAATTCTCCCCTAACCCTGATGAACTTGCGCCTCGCCCTATGCAGGCACAACCGCCCGCCCCCGAACTTCCCTTGGAGCTGGTATTCAAATCGTTGCAATCCTTTCCTATAGGATCTGGACCGGGGCCCGACGGCCTACGAGCTGATTTCTTGAAGGGAATAGTAGGGCAGTCCTTGGATTCGGAGGTCTTGCATGTCTTGTGCAGGTTCCTTCAAATATTCGTGGATGCGGAGGTCCCTGATATATTACAACCTTGGTTAGCAGGAGGGAGCCTTGTTGGAGTTGGAAAGATTGATAAATCTGGACGCCCCATAGCTTTGGACCGTGATGCGCGTCCCATAGTTATGGGGCAGGTCTTTCGTAAATTGACTTTTAAGTATATTTTTCGCCTGGATGCGGAGGGCATTCGGACTCGTTTACTCCCTCATCAATTAGCCGTGGCTGTTGCGGGGGGCGCCGAGGCCCTCATCCACTCGGCTCGGGATTGGATTGCCCAGATTAAGGGAGGGGAAGATATGATCCTCTTACAAAAAGATATCAGTAATGCCTTCAACACTATTCTGCCATCAATCTTTTTGGAGGAATGTCGACAGTATGCCCCAGCTTCTTCTCGCCTTGCCGCGTGGTGTTATGGGTCAGCTTCCCATCTGGTTTATGAAGGATCAACGTATGCTAGCGCCAGGGGGGCAACAGGGTTGCCCAATGATGATGGCTTTATTTTGCTTGGCCCGCAAGCGACACGCAGAGGAAGCCGCTGCTGAAACGGGAGTAGTCGGAATATGCTGATGACGGCTTCTGCGGGGGGCGGGCGCGGGATATCATCCGGTATTTCCGGGAGGAGATTAGATTGGCAGCTAAATTTGGCTTGAAGTACGACCTTGCCCAGTGCACGGTCTATCTTTTGTCAGGCGATAGTTTCAGGGGAGACGTGTCGGGGTTCCAAGAGCTTGGGGTTCAGATTAAGTCGGGCTGTGACATTCAAATGTTGAAGACGCCGGTTTCAGGACAACAGATTTTCATGAATGATTTCTGTGATCTCAGGAAGGAAAAGTTTGAGTATTCTTTCCGAGCGGCAGAGGGATTGCAGAACAAATATGCGGCGTTCCATCTCTTACAACAATGTATGGGATTTTGCCAATTTCAATATCTTGCCAGAACGGCTCCCCGCCAATTCTTGGGCCCCTTGCTGGAGTGGTATGACAAACGCTATCGTCAAGCTTTCGAAACGATAATTGAGCGAACTCTTCCTGAGCAATCCTGGCGACAGGCCAACCTTCCTCCCAAATTAGGGGGTTTGGGACTTGTGCTCGAGAGCATCCCCATCGGGCATTCCATTTGTTACCGAGCTGATATCTCTTATCTCGTGGCCTCCCGCTTCATTCAAGAACTGCGTCAATCCTTAGTACCGCCAATTCCGCATCATTCATTTTTGGGATGGATAGTGGCGGCTCAGAGGTTACAAGCTTTATTCCCGATTTGGCAGGCTGATTTTCAGAACTCTCAGAGTCGACTTCGACAAAAGGATCTAAAATCCCAAGCTGAAGCGGCGTCCCACAGGGATTTTCAGGGATTCTTGCCTCCCCGGGATGAATTACGCGTCCAATATTATACGGGATATTGGGCTGATGGCTGGAATCGTTATGCCCCAAGTCACGTTTTCGAGAATTATCTTTCCAATATTGCATTTTCAGATTCAATAGCCATACGACTTGATTTGCCTTTATTCGATGCTGATGAGACTTGCTTACGATGCCCTCAAAATTCGGATCAATATGGTCATCACTACTTAACCTATATCATGAATAGCAAGACGGCATTATATAATTATATCCGTGATGAGATTTGCCGTCTTTTGTCGGGAGAGGAACTTGGATTGAAGATTGAATCCTTGCGACTTGTCCCCGACGAGCAGCCCAATAGGAGATCTGCTGATCTTCTAACCATTCCCTCGGCATTGTGCCGGCTATCATCCTGGCATTTTCTTCCTCGGATTGCAATTGATTTTGCGGTCGTCTCCCCATTTCGAATAGCAAGAGGGCGTAAGGCTACCGAAGATTATGCCACTACTAAGAGGCTCAACCAGGCGACTCACGCCAGATGTCGAGAATAGGGGATTGGATTTGAATCCATTGCGGTGGATCACGCCAGGGGGGCATGAACGAGGAGGGTACTAGGATTTGGGATTCCTTATATAAGGTTGTCGATAGCCCTAATAGACGGCAGATTGGACGTATTCGCCACTTATGGCAAGAACGAATCTCGATTGCCCTCCAACGATATAGTAATCATTGCCTCATGTATAGACGAGCGAGCTCCCAAAGAAAATAAGATTCTTTGCCTCTGGGATTATTTTTTTTGCTTGATTCTAGTCTCGAATCTTCCTCGACTCCGTTTTAAGATTGCCGATAGCCAGGATGATCCCCAGCGCAGGTCGCAATCGATGGATGAAATGCAAAAGAGAGCTTGGGTCTAGAATGGAAACCTCGCCGAGCTGAATTTCATTTGCGGTCGATGTTGGGACTTGCGACTCGGGGGACTTTGCCTCGGGAATTTCTCTGCGATTTATCTCTCTTTGATTATTTCGGCGATATAGAGATTCAGGATAATTTTTACTATTTCTTTCGAATTATCGCATAAATAATCTTAGAGAGATTAATGAGACAGAAAATTTTGACCGGATAAGGGCTTCGCGTATTCAATAATCTCTTTTTCCGAATCGTCTTAATGGAAAAATAATGATTCTTCAAGATTTCGATTTTTTTCTTTCTTTCTTTGGCTATTTGCGCGGGGACTCGTTCTCTGTCTATGAATTTGATTTTATTATCTTTATTTTCAACAGGCGTGTTTTTATATATCGATTATTCATTGGGATGCACGTATGGTCTTATTTGATCTGCACAATTTATATTTTTCTTTATTAGCGTGGGAATGTGATGACATAGATAGATTCTAGATGAAAATTAATATTTATCAATATTCATAATTTATTCGTATATCTATATGAGATCTATGCATTCTCTCGAATCGTTATCTAGATAATCTAAGAGAAATAAATGAGGCGGCAAAATCGGGTCGGATTTGGAAATTGGAAAACGAATATAATTCTATCGGATTTCATAATATCTTTTTTAGAAATTCTATATGAATAATTAATTTGAGGAATTCAAAGAGCAAGACCAATACGAAGTGAGACCTAAGCAGGAGAAAAAAAGAATTCCAAATTTCTCTATGATTATATAGTCAAAGAGGTCGATAGAATCTACAAAAAAAAGAGGCGCGTACGATTTCAGGTCCCCAGGCCATACATTAAAATCTGCCGCCACCCGCCAAACGCCCAGAGACCCAAAATCCCGCACACACAGAAGGAAACGCCCCAACGAAGATTTTAAAATTATTAATTTTTCCGAAAAATTCGATAATCTCCGAAATTTTAGAACCCCTAAGAATCTGCAAGAGCTATTTCAAAAAAGAAAAAAAAAATTGGAATCCATGCGAGCGAAATAATCGTAAGAAATCTTACCGTATTTTTGAGATATGATCCGGAAAAATAGCCGTTAGTAGTCGCGCCGCATTTATTATTGAGATACTTTTCTATTCGATTTAAGAAATTTATCATATCAATTCTTTTAAAATCATTTCGGTGATATGGATTTGAATCAATCTTTCTTGATCTCTCTAATCTGAATTATCAAATCAAATCCTCTTTTCATATGATATTATTTCCTATAAATATTTTGATTTCTCAATTTTCTTGAAAATTTCTGCCAAATCCCAGATGTATATATACCAATTTATTTTGAGATTTAATCTAAGCTTTAGGATATAGGGATCTTTAATCTAGGAATCTTTGATCTTTCCCAAAATAAAAATCTTCTCCGCCTGGATAGACATAGAATTAATCTAATCTATAAGGGCCTCAAAAATGATTTCTCTAATTTTGGGAACCTCTATTTGGAATTTTCAGAGCTCTTTTTTCAAGGAATCGATTCAACTCTGATTGCTCGAATGTTGTGGCCTCGTAGGGCTGCCGCAAGCACTCAAGCCGGCACATTCAGATTTCAGCAACGCAGGATTTTGGGGGGTTGGGCGTTGAAATGTGCCTTGTTGAAGCTCGGATTGGGTCAGGATTTGGAATTTAGGATTTGGTGGTCTACGATTTAGCGGTCAGAATGTTGGGATTGATTTTGATTGTGGCTTCGGGGCTTTGGGGACCTCAAACCCCTAAACCCTAAACCCTAAACCACCAGAAACCCTAAACCCTAAACCTTGGGTTAGGGGCCGCGGGATGTACAGTACCTGTAGGGGCCTAGCCCTAAACCCTACATGGGCTTGCACTTTTTTAACCGTACTGCGGGAGTGTAGTTCCTTGTGTTGCTGCTTTGCAAGGTTCCTCATAACATGACCCCAATAAACATCACTTTGGGGATCTTGTGCACCCCCCTAAACCCTAAGCCCCTGAACCAAAGAAAAGAGTCATATTTTGAAATCAGCGAAAAGGAACAACTATCACGTTTAGCCCTAGTAACCGCACGGGTTTGGGTTTAGGGCTGTTCCCTCCGAAGCCCTTTTTCTACGAGAAGTTGTGACTGTCTCGCAGATTAAACTGCATCGACTGCTCCAATGAAGGGTTGCTGCAAAGGGACCCTGCAAATTCTGTTCTTCTGTTGGGTAAGATTGGGGGTACCATTCTACATACGTCTTACAAATTATGGAAGTCTAGACTATACCTGAGGCTTGCCAGATGTTTTAGGTGGACCCCCCACCCAGTAATAGTGACTATAAGGGATAATGGAAATTATATTAGGGTCCTCTTAAAGTCCCATTAAACCACTATTACAGGGAGGGGGGTCCTCCTAACGGATGTTGTCCAACAAGCAGAGGAAGCTTTCACAACTTTGCTAATATTAATCCTGTGCAAACGTCTATTTGGATGATCAATATAAGTATCTGTACTCGTGGAATAAACAGATTGCGTCCCCCAATAATATGCTCATAGGGGCTAGAACTGCTGTAACGATTTAATAAATCTTAACCCGCGCCTCCGGGGAATGTATATTCGTATTCATAACACTGAACCCTACAACCTAAAATCCTAAAGACCTAAACCCTAAACCCTAAACCCTACACGTCCAACGTTCCATCCTGCATTGGCAGGGTGGGGTAGCCCAAATCTACATCTGGCATCTGGCAGCTGGTTATTGGGTTTAGGGTTTAGGGTTTTGACCCCCTCAAGGATCCAAAAACTGGAACCCACAAATGATCACCTATTTCCCCGAGAATAATTGTGGGTTCATATTGGGGGGGCTCCAATTTTTGGATCCTTGCGGGGGTCTGGGCGAACGGTTGCGGGCTCAACAGTTGCTATCAGATTAAACCTGGGTGGGCAAGTCTACCCGTTTATGATCTGTACCCCCAATAGTTACCATTTTAAATAACGCTGTGTTTCATAATATACCTACCTAGAAGGAAACCTGTCCTTTAGCTGCGTACCAGAATCCTAGTCCTCCAGGTAGTCTTGCGGTGCAGGGTTTGCTACATTGCCCTAAACCCTAAACCCTAAACCCAGCAAAATGAGGGATAATTAGGGTGTTCTATTCTTGGGATCATTTAGGGTGTCTGGGTAAGCACCCCCTCTATACCCTCCGCGCCCTGAGCTTCCTTAGTTCATTATCCCTAAGTGAGCCTAAGTGAAGGGGAATTTGTGGGGGTGGTGGTAATATTGAGGGATGCAATACTTGAGGGGAGGGAAGGGGGAGAAGGTAACCCTAAACCCTAAACCCTAAACTCTAAAAATCAGTTTGGTGAATGGATCTGAAGGAGAGAGCTTGTTTATAGGGGCTTCAGTCTCTAAGGTTCTGGAGGTTTAGAGTTTAGCTTCAGGGTTCAGGATGTAGGGTGTAGAATGCCTTATAATACATGTCACTACATTTAATGGGGACATGTAGAAGGCGTTCCCTAAACCCTCTCAGACGGGTATTCCAACTCCTTCGTCATCCCTTCATTCTATTCCTACAGTACTAATATCAGACACACCCCCACTCCTACTGTTCAGCATGTCCTTGAATATATAGGTCTCCTACTCACCGGGGAGATGCTTAAGAATAAGGGTTTAGGGTCTACCTAGCGAGCCATCAGCTTTTAATTGTAGACTACTTACTTTCCCCAAGTTTTCTACTACTTGGAGCAAAAAACGACTCCAAACCCTAAACCCTCACTAACCCATTATTTTGGCTGACTAGGCTTTCGGTTTAAAGGGGGGGGCCTTCGTACTGGCTCAGAGAGATTACTGTAACCACCTGTGACTAAACCCTCAACCCTTTCAACCTAAGTTGGCCCCAGATGGTTTAGGGTTTAGGGTTTTAGGTTTTAGGGTTAGGGTTTAGGGTTTAGGGGGTTTAGGGTTTAGGGTTTAAGGCTCAGGGCTTAGGGTTAGGGTTTAGCATTTAGAGTTTAGGGTTTAGTCCTTAAATGAGCCTACAAAATCAAAGGGAAGACCAACAGGTTATTCCCATAATATGGTAATCCCCAACATATCTATCATAGTAGCTATTGCAGGGGATATATTCCGCCATGGTACAAATCCTACATGGGGGGGTGTGCCGGGGGTTTTCGGGATACTTTGTCTTGCCGTCAACAACTTCCTGTGTAGGTGGCTGAACTGCACCTTGTGGAGACATATTATTCCTACAACATTCTGATTTATACCACTCAACCCTAAACCCTAAACCCTCAACCCTAAACCCTAAACCCTGAAATTCTGGTATCCCTTTTCGTGTGAGGAGCTCGCAGCCAGTGACAGGACGGAATTATTCATGGGTTCCCTGACCACTCCCTATACTAACCCAGGAGCCTACTCGAGGCAGAGCCTTTGAGGGGGTGAAGCCTAAATCTTGGACCCTATAAATTGGGTACTGCACCCACCCAGTAACAGTCTATATTAGGGGTCCCATTAAGGGCTATATATAACCCCCCTATTATAATTATTATCCAACTGATACTGAGGGGGGGGGCAGTATTGAACCTATAAACTCCAAGACCGAAATCCTAAACCTTACACACGCAGTCCTTGACCCCAAGGCCCAAGGTACAGTAGCCTAAACTCCAAACCAAAAGAACAAACCTTACACCCAGGTCCTGAGCTCCAAGCACTAAGGTACAGTGGCATGAGCTCCAAACCCTACATCCTAAACCTAACACCCCACATCCTTAAATCCAGACCCTAACGTACAGCAGTTTAGGGGCTTAGTTAGGAAACCCATCAACCTTAGTGGTGGTTAGTAGAGAATGAGGCAAAATGATACCTATACAATCTCCATGTGCTGCAGTATCTTCCCTTATTCCCTACTAAACCTAAACCCCGAACACTAAACCTTATATGAGCCATAGTCAATCTCCTCATGTCCCCCTTAATAATCCCTATAGTAGCCCCCTATAGAGTCCCTTATAGAATCCCCCTTTAAGGAGTTTAGACTACAGTACATATGATTTTATGCCAGGCCAGCCAGCGGCCCCAACAGGCACTGAAGTTCTGTTCCGGTATGCCTCCAGCTCCAATGATTTACAATCGTGTTAATGTAAGGTTTAGGGTCTAGAGGGTTTATGTTTTAGGGTTTAGGGTTTTTAGGGTTTTTAGGGTTTAGGGTTATAGGGTTTAGTGTTCAGGGTTTAGGGTTCTAGGGTTTAGGCTTTAAGGCCAGGGCTTAGAGCTTCAATGCTTTACACAATTTAAGGTTCACTTACTGGGGGCTAGTAGAGAATAAGGGAATATAGTATATTGGCCTGATCTACGGACTATATACTCCCTTGTTTTCCACTAACCACCAGTAAGCTTAGGGTTTAGGGTTAGGGATCAGCTTTGAGGGTTTGACCCTCCGCCAAACTAAGATGGAGCCCCAAGAAGGGCCCAATGTAGACGATCGTCCTTCCAGAGCAGGTTACATGAGGTTCAATGTGAGCCAGGTCATGCAGGATTTTTTTCCAGGCCCTAAACCCTCAAAGTTTAGGCTTTGGGGGTTGCGGGTTCAAGGCTTCAGGATCCTGGGATTGGGGTTTAGGGTTCGAGGATTTAAGTTCGGGTTTCAGGGTCTAGGGTTTCGGATTTAAGGTTCAAGGTTTAAAGTTCAGGGTTTATGGTTTAGGATCTAGGGTTTGAAGGCAACACAAAACAAGCATAAGCGATGTGGAAAATCACCAGTTTTACGGCTTTCGATCTCCATTTGCTTTTCACCTCTTTCAAGCCTTGGAGCACACGGCTCTCCTAGCGAGCTGTCTTGAGGCTCCTATGCCTTGCACGGAGCTCCTCTTGACCCTGTCCCTAAGCCCTGAAACCCTAAATCCCCAAACCCTGAACCCTAACCCCTAAACCCTAAATCCCCAAAACTCTACCCTAAATCCTCTGGTCCAGCACAGCACACCACTTAATGTCAGACCTAAAGTCGTCAACTCCCGAAGCGCTCAAAACCTGCGCCCTCACCCCCAAACCGTTTTCGGGTTCAGGGTGTAGGTGCCTCTGAATCTGGGATAATGAAAAACATAATGGAAACTACTTTAATGGGGTTACACATTGGTTGTTCTCAAAATTGTGGGCCGCTTTGGCTATAGATTATATCATGGTGCCTAGTATTTAGGGGTTAGTTTTTGGGGGTTTGCCTAGAGTGTTCTTGAGCATCAAAAGCTTGTACTCATGCCTGGGAGACTCCTTCCACAGCTCACAGAAGTCGATCTCGTGCTCCCATAGAAATGCCAGATCCTGCCTCAGCACATGCTGGACTCAGCAAGGCGGACTCCTCTTTTTCGTGTCAGTATTCCTACTGTTATGGTGATGATGATGAGGGCGATGATGATTATTATTACAACAACTACTAGTACTACGACGACGACTACTACTACTGCTACTACTAAGCCCCCCCCTTTACCAACCATGTTCCTTGAATGTGAGGGGTGGGCTGTCAAGAGCCTAAGCGGAAGAAGGTAGTCGTGGAACGTGACTCGTCCACGCAAAGTCATCAGTATTGCTGCAAATTCTACTAGTTTTGCACGTAGGCTTTTCGAATCGACGTCCCCCTCCCGGCATCCCCACGCATTACGAAAATACAAAACCTTTTGGCCTTCCAGAAAACCAAAATTTTTTCAGTTTGTACCTGATTTCAACATGCGAAATTGGGAAAATAGTTGGTAGGGGGGAGGCGCCTCCTACTACTACTACTACTACTACTACTACTGCTACTGCTACTGCTACTGCTACTGCTGCTGCAACTGCTCTTACTACTTAGACATCGGCGCGTCAGATGGGCTGTGTGAAGGCAGCTTCATGGTCCTAAAATCCCAAACCACACCTATGTTGTATAACATTCGCCGGTTTCACTGGAAACAGTTCTTGCCATCCTTCAAGTACTACGGCGAATCTTGAGAAGTTCTTTGACGAGGTTCTTCGCATGAATTGCACCTCCACTCCTCCGTACAAAGGAAAACGACGTAGAATCAACTACTGTGAAGAGTTGCGAAAATCCTAAACCCTAAACCCAACTACCGTGAAGAGTTGCGAACATTTGTTACCTCAGACCCTGGGCCCTAAACTTGCGTCGGCAGTTTGATGCCTGAAGCTTTGAAGCCAACATCAACCTGACTGGAACATACATCTCTGCAAGATTGCTGACCATGCCATGTGCGATTTGTGGTCTAAGGTTGGGCCCCCATTCTTGTCTCCTACAAAAAATTTATAACATATTGGGGTCAATATTGAAGCCCCGCTACGTCCCTCACAGCGAGCCATCTACCTAACCCCCGAAAGTATGTAAAATAGCCTTAGACCCATAGTAACAGCCATAAAGGCCATTATTTTACACACTTTTGGGGTCCAGGTATGAGCCTTCCGATTTTTGCCCGTACTCTGTCCCAAATCCTGAGATCCGACTCCCGGAAACTAAAATGGAAACCCTAAACCCATAAACATTTCAGCCCTTGGCATGAAAAAGGGGGGGCTATACGGGTTTGTACTTTAGCTTGGGGAAATGTAAACCCTAAAGCGTGTGACATACTTCGTCAATTGAAACAGGTCTGCAAAGATTTAGGGTCTTAGGGTTTAGGGTTTACAGTGCCCCTTAAGTAGATAGAATATGGGATATATGGGGGGTCTTATTGTAATATACCCAAAGCCATATTCTATTTATTTAACGGGGACTAGAGGGAATTCGGGTTTAAGGTTGTAACACGTCTTCATGCGCTCAATGGGGTAGAGAGAGGTGCTCTTCGAAGCCCCTCTCCCTTATCTTAAACACCCGCCCTCCGTGTCACATATTCCCCCGTAAGAGATGTTATATACTGCGAGACATATTTTGAAGTGGCTTCTTACATATTCGTTTTAAGGTCTCCTTCATACGAGGGCTTCCATACTGGTGAGTATAGCAGTAAGACTCTTTGCAAAGTTGTTCGTCGGACTCCTCAGATGTATCATAAACGGAGTCATGCTTGTAAGAATGAGCTTACTGTTCAGAACACAACATGGGACAGTAGACTCTGGCTGGAAGGCTCTCATCGCCTTCTATACCCCCTACCCAGAAATCCCAAAGATTCTTGAGTGCCTTGATTTCCCCCATCCTCCCTAAACCCTAGACCCGAAATCCTAAACCGCAAACACTGAACCCGAAATCCTAAACCCTAAACCCTAAACCCTAAATCCTAAACCCTAAACCCCAAACCCTAAACCCCTTTAGAAGCCCAGGAGACGATATCCATTAGGGACGTGGTGGACGCGAAGGAGCTGCTGTCTAAGCCCTCCAGGAGCTCAGCTTCCTTCTAGACTTGCTAGTAAGGGTTTAGGGTTTAGGGTTTAGGGGTTTAGGGTTTAGGGTTTGAGGTTTAGAGTTTATAGGGTTTAGGGTTTAGGGTTTAGGGTTTAGGGCGTGCTCCCCAGAAATTGCTCACTACGGAGGACCCCTAAGGGCTTTTTAGGGTTGAGGGTTCTAGGATTTAGGGTTTGAAGTTTAGGGTTTCGGATTTAGGGTTTCGGATTTAGGGTTTAGGATTTAAGGTTTAGGGTTCAGGAAGGGTTTAGGGGTTCAGGGTCAGTCGGGGCTAGAGTATGAATGGTATCTGAAGTATAGTGCAAGATTTCTCCATCTAGCATTCTGGGCGTACAGGATTATGCTTGGAGTAAGACGAGTTCCTGTCGAGGAGTATCCTGTCGAGGAGGATCTGCATGAGGGGGGGCAATTTCAGATTCTCCTATGACAAGACGTTGGCCTCCCACGCTTAAGCGCAGCCATGCGAGCAGCAGTTGATGTTTCCCATATGAGCTATACTCTAAACTCCTAGTATCCCCCTTAATGACCCGTATAGTAGTCCCCTACATAATCCCCTACATAACCCCCCTTTAAGGAGTTTAGACTATAGCTCCTATGATAAAAAACCATGCATTCCTATTAGGGAATAGAGCCCTATGTCCCGCATAGTGCCCCCTTGGTAACCTCAATATTGACAATAGCTGATGCGGCTATTGCTGTATGAGGTCGAGGACTCAGGGGCTTGCCAAGAATTGTCAGCCGCTTTGGTCTTGCAGTGGAGATTACATTTGGGGGTATTGGAATTCTGGGAAAAACCCATTTGGCGGTTTCCCAAAATAAGCGGACTTGCCAGCTGGATCCAATGGACGGTTTCTCGAAGCCTGGGTAGGTATATCACGAAACACTACCTAGAAAGCCTAGTTACCAAAAGTAATGGGCTGCTTTGACCCAAAGCAACATAAAATTCAGGGGAAGGTAGACTAACAAATTGCACAACTGGAGTTCTAGGTTGTGTTATCTATAGAAGTAGTTTCAAGACGGTAGCAGGTATTGCGTGCTTATAACTTAGGGTTGCTTACCCAGATCTAACTTACCAGGCCTTTGGAACTCTCAGTGGTACAGAAGCGACAACAGACCTAGAAGCCTAGTTACCCATAATAACGGGCTTGGGGTTTAGTATTTAGGGTTAGTTAGCCATAATTATGGGTTACTTTAACCCAGAGTAATAGGAAATTTTGGGACAGCAGATTGTCGTTATGCGCTACTGGCTCTCTAGGGAGTTGTAAGGCGACCATCGCATCCCAGCATTGCTTTGAGACACTGCCGTCAGCAGAACATAGCACAGGCACGGTTAGGGTTTAGGGTTTAGGGGTTGGGGTTTAGGTTTAAGGTTTAAGGGCGTAGGGTTTAGGTTTAGGGTGGCATCCCTTACTCTTCCCCCTCAAAGATACCTAAAAGGCCTAGTCACCCATAATTATGGGCTACCGTAACCCAGAGTAACAGCAAAATAAGGGGAAGCACACAACATTTATGGGCTACTGTTAGGCTACTGGCTTTCTAGGTGGGGGATTGTCAAAATTATTTGGGTTCCCTAAGTTAGGCCCCGTATTATAATAGGGACCCAAAAAGGGACCATAATTTTTGACAATCCCCCAGGTAGGCTAGGGTCTCCTTTGCCCTAAACCCTAAACCCTAAACCGCCAAAATGAGGTCTCCTGCTCCAGGCTTCTGAGGCGCACCACATCCTCATCTGAGAGCGTCCGGCGGAAAGCCTGACATACACCATGGCCGCTCCTAAACGCACTCCTATAAAATAGGGGGCCTAAATAATTAACAATATCATTGTTGAGGTTTATTTGAGGTGCCATATACTATGGAACCATAATATTAGGTAACTTTTTTAGGCCCCTATATTACTACCCCTCGACTTGCCCCGGAACTTAGCCATGATAAAACCCCAACTATCGCAAGAGGGACCATGTGAGGTATTCGGGGAACCCATGTCACCCTAAACCCAAAACACTGACTCCCAAAACTCCAAACCCTAAACCCTAAACCCTGGCGGTTTCTTTTTCTCACAAAAATCGGACACCCTTGGGGTCCCTACAGCACTAGGGATATTACGGTAGAATGCTCCCAGGAAATTGTTGTGGCTCACTACAAAGGACCCCTAAGGGCTTTTTAGGGTTTAGGGTTTTAGGGTTTAGGGAAGCAACCATTTGTCCTTTGCGCGATGCTACGTGTGGCGGTTTCCAGGACTACTCCGCATTGGGCTGGCCCGTACATCCAGACCCAAAGACAACTGCAAAGCGCTCTAAAGCAGACAGCCCAGGGTGGGTAGTTACCAGGTGGTTACCCCCATCAGCGGTCCATATAAGGCTCGTAGTAGCGGCTAATGAATAGGCCTCTTTGAAGAGCACTTACCTGATAACTACCAACCTGCACGCACTACACTCAACTCCGAGAATCAGGACACCTAGTAGCACTAACCAAGCCCCACTGACCCCTGCAAGTAGAGAGTCTCCCGAAGTCTCGCCTGGTGAAAAGCAGCATCATGTTGGCAGTAATCTTGGAAAAGCTTCACGCGTTTCCTTGGTCAGGCCTACAGTCAAGTCTTGCAGCGGCTAAACCAAACAAAGATTTCTAGTATGGTTTGAGAATAGCCAAGGATAAAGACCTAAGAGCTATAAGGATTACAATGACCACAAGGACCCTTAAGCCCCGTAGGGAATAGAAGAACTATGAGGACTATAGTATAACAATAGAATATAGTAAACTAGAGTATGATAAAGTAAACTATAATACCATATAGTAAAATAGAATATACTAGAGTATAATAGAAGATAATATAACATAACAAGGTATAATATAGAATGATAGACCGATAACGGAAAAGCAAATGGAAACCATGAGGACTATAAGCTTATCTTCGTTTACGCAGTCATCCTGTAGTAGACACGTTCAGATTTACCAGGATGGGGAAGTATAATATAATATAACAGAGTATAATACAGTATAATAGAGTGTAATATAGCATATTATAGGGATAATGGAAAAGCAATGGAAAAGCAAATGGAAGCTATGAGGACTATAAGTTTATCTTCTTTTACGCTCAGGCTTTCTTTCAGTCATCCTCAAGCAGACACGTTCAGATTTACCAGGACGGGGAGTTTCTGAAGATTCGGGGTCCTTCTTGAGGGATACCTGAAATAAAGATTATGGTTTTTGGGTCTATTTTAGGACCGCCCTTTTGTTGGAAGCCTTCCCTGGGAAACGAAGATGGCCTTAGATAGCAGCTCGTCACATGCACATACCTACAAAGCACTTCAACCTCTGCGACTTGTTTTAGCGGGCTCCCTACAGGAGCTTTGCGGGGAGATCCTTGACAAGGTCGTCAGCAATGCCTCCTGATTTTTTCAAGAGCCTCCACCACCATCCATGTGGATCCAAATGAAATACGGCTAAACAGAATGGATGCGCCATCCTACATGCGATTTAGGGTTTAGGGTTTACATGCATGCCTAGCTACCTGAGAAAGTGCAATACTGAGGTCGCGCAGCATTGTGTCTATCGATCATGGTCGTTGGAACGATCATACATGCATGTTTGGAGCGTGGCTGGAGATACAAAAGCTGAACTACCTTGACCCTCCATCTACGCTAACCCTATATATATATATATACACACCCACTATTGGGGACGCTGTACCCCTAGGGTCCTGGTAGGAACGCTGCTTCCCCTGCATCTGGTAAAGCTCCAGGAGGCAATCAAACCCAAGCACTTGCATATTCTGGTCAAGAATCTTTTGCGTAAAAGAGGCCTATGGCCCCTGAACCCTAAACCCTAAACCCTAAATCGCACATTCTAAGTGCAACCCACATTCAAAACTGCTACAAACAGACATGGATACCCAAAAAAAACTTTACGGTGGATACGAAAAATCCTGCATGAGCCTAAGTACCCTAAACCTTAGGAATAATTTGGGTGGACCCCCCACCCAGTAATAGTGACTATAAGGGATAATAAGGATTGAATTAGGGTCCTCTTATATTCCTATTATACCACTATTACAGGGTGGGAGGGTCCTCCTAAGGAATAATGGTACTATAGTATATTAAGGTCATGCAGGGTTGTTCGTATCAACAGTATCAAAACTACTGTCTAGGCGCAGTCTATTTTAGGTTCCAGACCCCCTAAAGGATCCAACAATAGGAGCCCCTTAATAATCCCCTAGGTTCCCCAATGTAGTAATGGAGACATTTTCGGGAGGTTCCATTTTTGGATCCTTTACGGGGTCTGGGTTAGGGTTTAGGAACACGACTCTGTCCCCACAACTAACTTGAAACCCCATAAAGACCAGCTTAAATTGGACAGCATAGTGCCCATGTTTGTTCCATGTTGTTTTGGGGGAAGGCACGAAAGGTCTCCAACCCTCTACAGTGCTGAGAGCCGAAGTGACAATTTTCCGGTACTGGCGAATGCTGAGTCACAAGCTTAGATCATTCAACTCAATACCCCAAAACCACAAACACTCCAGCAAAATTTTTGGGACATGGAAACAGTTGGAACAACCCTAACCCCCAAACCCTAA
>CAJNIZ010007891.1:55283-70812 GCA_905231905.1 Symbiodinium pilosum
GTTTAGGGGTTAGGGCTTAGGATTAGGGTTCAGGGTTTAGAGTTTAGGGTTTAGGGTTGGGGTACTATTGTAAAGGTCCCAATCAGAAGGATTAGAGTCTGCTGGGGTCTACATGGAGGTCACCTTTCTTGGGAAACTACCAGTTTAGGGTTCGCACTTTGAGGTCAAGGTAATTTTTCGGCCGCCATGTGGGGACTAACTGCTTTTTTTTGCGGTTACTAAGCTACTTTTGCTAAACTCTGTATCATAGACCCTGAACCCTAAATCCTATAAGCCCTGACCCAGAATCCTAAATCCTATCCAGCTTACACGAAACCCGAAGTACCCAGAAGCTTCACCTTTTGGCAGCGGACCCCGGGCTTTCGGGTTTACCTTGGAAGCCTAGTTAGCCATAATAATGGGCTACTTTAACCCAAAGTAGTAGGCAATTAGGGGAAAGTTGCCTACAATCATGGGTAACTGGCTTTGGGTTTAGGGTTTATACAAATTGTATAGTGTTGAGGTTCTGAGTTTTGAGCGATTCTGTGTGAGTTTCCGTTTTGAGTTTTGCCCTATACAGTTTGTATTTATTTGGGCTTGAGGGTTTAGGGTTTAGAGTTTAGGGCTTCAGGTCTGGGTGGTTTTTGGCAAGTAGAACGTGGGCCCTTGGCTCAACATGATTCCGAAAAACCTACCCTTTGAATCGAGCCTGAACTCGCCTGCATGCTGCTAATAGAGGAAACCATGCACAATTACTTACTGGTTCTTAGTAGGGAAGAAAGGAATACAATCCCTAAACCGTATCCCTACATAATATATTCCCTACTAAGAACCGCTGAGATTAGGTTTGAGGTAGGTAAGCCATCTGACCATTCTCTTCGAATCCCTCCTCAAAGCATGAAGTGTACCCCAACGTACACCAGCTTCGGAAACCCACACGCTATACTCGCAAGTAGATGCCGCCCACTGAAAAAGCTATACTACCTTGTATCCTGCGCGCGAAACCTTCCACGCTAAACCCTGCACACTCCAAACTTGCACCCCCATGCCCCAAACGTAACCGTTCAACCTAAACTCCTAGACCGAATCATACACGCCCATCCCTAAACACTGCGCCCCAAATCTCAAAGCCCCAACCCCAAAGCTTAAGCCACAGGCCCAAACCCCTTGTGCGCTTATACCTGGTGCTTGCTGGATTTAGGGTTGAAGGTTTAAGGTTCAGCGCATACTGTGGAATGGCAGAATGGACCTCCTCCACCCTACGCCCACAACACTTTTCTGGGTTGCTGTCAAGGAGGTTGATGTATACCCATATTGTGGCAATTTACAGGGTAACTTAGAATAATTTCAATTCCACATCTAAGGCCATTCTGGTACTTTTCCCTATATAAACCACCATTTAGGGTGAGGTCGCTTGAAATTGCCCAGAATTTAATTTAAATTGGTTGATAGCAACCCATCATTATTGTAATGCATGTAGAGATTCCCTAGGATTCCTCCTGGAAATCCCAAACCATAAGACCACCCTAAACCTTAAACCCTAAACCCTAAACCATATCAGGTCACGGTTTTGTTGGGAAGAGGGCACCAGAAATATGGTCTGCTAGACTCTAATGTAGACCCATTATTAATAGACCCCCTCTCATTAATAGGGATTATAAAAGGGATCCTAATGTTAAGTAAGGCATTTAAAAAGATGTTTTTGTTACAAAATCAGGGGTCCACATTAAAACCTAAACCCTAAACACTAAATAGTAGTTTCCATTTTATTTTCAAGTATCCTAAAATTTCGGCGTTTCTTTTATCATGGGTCTTCGTTAAACAGTGTAGTCAGCTTCGCTTCGTCAATTCCCGTCTACATAGCATGGACTCTTCTTGGACTACCAAACTTTCTGCTGCAGCACTGCTTCAGCCCCTCCCTAAAGCCTGAACCCAAGAATCCTACCAAGTTTAGTAGACCCTATAACCCCCTAAACCCTAAACCCTGACCCTAAAATCCCAAAATGCCCAAATCCACACCTTAAAGCTGTTCTTAAACTTCCCAAAATCTCTGCCACAGCACTGCTTCAGGACCAGCAGAGATAAAGAGATCAACTCTTTGGGCTTCCTGGGCACTCTGAATAGCAAAGAGGTTTAGGGTTTAGGGTTTAGGGTTAGCCGGTTAAGGGTTAAGGGTTTAGGGTTTAGGGTCCCCCCACCCAGTAATAGTGACTATTATGGAAATAATAAGGATTATATTCGGGTCCTCTTATACTCCTATTATAGGGGCTCGGGGTTTAGAGTCTGGAGTTTAGGGTCTCTGTCGGTTTTCGTGGTCTGAACTGAGGCTATAGGTTTTGGGGTAGCAACAGGAGTTTCTGGTGGCGTTTCTGAAGCTGGGGGGCCCTTACCGGCCCTGCCGAGACATAGAAGATGGCCGGGCTGTTCATTACATGGTTTGTCGGAAGCTTCCGTAGATAAAACAGGAAACTGTTCATGCCCCAAGACCACTCAGATGATGTAGACTGCGCAATGAAGTCGTACGGATCGAGGGTTCTAGGGAACTGAAGGGTTTGAGAGGCGCACGGTTTTAGGAGGTTGTAAGAGATCAACTTGTACGATCCAATGGTTCATGGTCTAGACTCTAAGGTGCGGGGTTTGAAGGCTTAATCTGGGTTGCTGTTAAGGGACTTAAATTAAGTTATCATAATGGGTATATAGATATATATAGTAGATAGTAGGGTTTCCCCAATATAGTAACTTAATTTAAATTCCTTAACAGCAACCCAGTAAAGTGCGGGACTCAGATCAAAGGTTTAGGATTTATGGGGCGCGATGGGGCGTGAAGCGGCCAGGGCCGCACGCTCGCATCCCTGCTCAGCTGCAGCAACACCCCCCCAATAGGGTTTAGGGTTTAGGGTTTAGGGTTCACCCTATCCCGCCTTAGGGTTTCCCACTCCCTCTATGAGGCGTCCGCCCTACGGAGTCCAAGCCCCAAGCCGGGGGCATAAATCCAAAACGACCCGGACCCCTAATTCTTTAAAAGCCCAATCCCTTCAACCCTAAACCCTTAGAAAACCATCAATCCCTCCAACCCTAAACTCTAAACCCTTAATCCAAGCCTTCCCCTGTTGGAATCTTGTGGGCTGTGTTCGCGAGGCTTGGGGCTTCCTTGCAGGTTCCGGCGACGTATTTTCTGAAGTATAACCGTAGCTATCCATTTAGCCAAGGAGGTACTATTTATAGGGTGCTAAAATAATATAAGGGGAAAATGGGGGGGTTTTATAGGGAGAATGGAAAAGAAAAATCGAAAGTACTATAATCTATCTATAGACCTGCAGGTCCAAGGTAGGTATTAATGCTATAGATTACTCAGTTCGTACCTTCTAAGGCGGGCGCGCGCGCGCGCGCGGTCTGATTAAATTCTGGCATGGGCCTTGACAAAGCTAAACCTGCACGCAATGTGCCGCCCCTAACGTCAGCACCTAAGTAACATTCCCAGGGATGTTCTAAAGCTCGGAAGGAGACCAGTAGCGGTATCTTAAAGGAGCTTCTGGAAACCCAGAACTTTCAACAAAAATATCCCTAAACCCTATACCCTAGACTCTAAACCCTAAATCTCCAGCCCAAGGATCTAAATTGTAGCTACTGCAGGGCTGCTGCTGGAAAATACTTTATACTGAATGATCTCAGCAGACTTGAACACTATAGTTCCCAAGTGGTGTCACGCAGGATGCGTCATATCTTTTATCCATATCAGATTCGGGACTACTGAAGTTGCTTCTGTTTTTTTGTCAAAGTGGCGGTGGCTGTTTTCATGAAGCTGACCAACCGTTGTTCTTGTGGCCATCTTTGCTTTAGATCACAGTTGATACTAAGCTTCTGTGGAAAATCTCCGGAAAACATGCATTGGATTACCTAAACCCTAAACCCTAAACCCTAAACCCTAAACCGTAGGATTTCAGGGTTTCCTGAACTTCGAGGTACCTTGTTGGGGTCCCCGTAATAAGGATTTCAATATTTGGGGGTTCTATATTGGGGTCCCCTTATTTAGGGAAACTACCCTTTAGGGTCTGCATTTAGGGCCCTCAACCACGAACCCTGGGTTTTATTGTATCCAACTACCTGGTTGCTGGTTAGGGTTTAGGGTGTAGGCCTCTGCACACACTGGATCTACACCGACCCTGCTCACGCTCAAGGTCTATAAGCGTCGCTTGCCTCTCACATCCCTAAACCCCTAGCCCTAAACTTACTGCCGCTTAGTGGGGAACAAAGGAATACATTCTACAGGGAATATATAGGGATAATGTTCCCTTATCACTTATACCCTGCTAAGGACCAGTACGGAAACCATGCATGTTCTGAGATCCCAAAGGCTTAGCCCCAAATTCCTGACCTGTAAGCCCACACACTAAAGCTTACCATTGCCATAAGTGGTACCCCAAGCAAAAATCCCAATCTCTAAGCCTTGCAGGGTAAGAACACTTACCAAGCGCATTTAAAAAACCAACATAGTAACTCCAGTCAGCCGAGCCGCCCTATTAAGATACTTCCTAAGTCCCAAGACCTGCCACGCAAAGCAACCTAAACCATAAATCCCTAAATGGGCCTAGGGTTTAGGGCTTAGGGAGTTTAGGGTTTATGGTCCCTATAACCCTGACGCCATAAGGCCCCTAAATCCTAGACCCTAACCCCTCAACCCACTCAATAATTGGCTTCCAGGCGTCAACGCGCCAGTCTCCAGGCCAAGATGGAGGAGGTTGCTAAGCTGTGCCTATCACATGAGCTATAGTTAGGGTTTAGGGCTTAGGGTTCTAAACTCCTTAAAGGGGGCTCTATAATGGATGATATAACCCCTTTGTTTGGGGTTTGGGGTCTAGGGCTTCGGGCTTAGGTTCTAAACTCCTTAAGCGGGGTTATATAGAGGATTGGACAGGGGAGTATTTGGGGGTTATTCAGTGGGATACTACTGTTGACACTAAAAAATCCTGCATGACCTTAATATACTATAGTAACATTATACCCGAGGTTTAGGGTACTTAGGGTCATGCAGGATTTCTAGTATCCCTAAACCCTAAACCTATTCCTAAGGGTTAGGGTACTTAGGGTAATGCAGGATTTCTAGTATCCACCCTAGGACTTTCGACTCAAGCTCAAAGGCCGCTCCACAACTGCTGCGCAGGCTGACAAGCTGTATATGAGCTACTGTCTAAACTCCTAGGATCCCCCTTAATAATGGAGAATCAAATGGAAAAGAAAATGAAAAATGAAATGGAAACTAGGATTATATAGGGGATTATAGGGGTTATAATCTAAACTCCTAGTATCCCCCTTAATAACCTCTATAGTAGTCCCCTATATAATCCCCTATATAGACCCCTGTAAGGAGTTTAGACTAGTTTAGACTATAGCTCATATACTTACTAAGTCCCCTGACGTCTCCCGCACGTCCGTACCCCCTATAGACTGCTTCTGTAGAGCCCACATGCCTAAAACCTAGCTAGAGAGCCAGTAGTCCATAAATATAGTCTCCTCGCCCCTAATTTCCCACTACTCTGGGTTAAGGTAGCCCAATATTTTGGGTATCTCGGCCTTCAGGCCGTGTCTCCTACTTCCGGAAGCCTATACCTTGAGCCCTGTACATTTGCCACAAAAGCCCCGTACAATCATTCAGGGTGGGCCGAAACCCGAAACGTTTTGGGTACTGCTTGCATGCTGCAACCCCTGGTGCAGGATTTTGGTGCTAGGTCCTGATGATTCCTCAAACTCATCTCTCCCAGAATCCCCAAAAAGCGCCCCCCATAATCTCCGTATGATCCCTATGTATATATCTACACATATATATATATATACAGAGATACATATATATGTATATATATATATATCCCGAGAATCTCGGTGAGATGCCCTATCTTGAAAAAAATAGATGCACTCTACAACGGATGCAAGTCCGTTCGTTTAGCGTTTAGGGACACCAGAAACTGCCTAGAACGGACCCCATAACTTGGTAGAGGATGCGTTCTAGGGACCATTACATAGGATTGCAAAAGGACTACCATGATGATCCATGTCCCCAGTCCCTACTATGCAGACCATGCATCCTAGACTTCGCATGATGTGGCAGTTCCCATTAACCGGGGGACCCCAATCTAAACCCCCAAATGCCAGACTCCTTTTCATGGGGGCCTCCAAAAAAGTACATTGATTTTGGGAAACCCCCCACACAGTGATTTCTATTTCAAAGCTACAGGTTGTTCAAACCCTACTTAGGCAATCCCTCCATCAAAGTCCAAAGACATCAACAGTATGTTTAAGGTACGATACCTGGTTCCGTATAAGTCCTTCTTCCAAGAAGGTAATCTTTGTAGGGGCTTGTTTGGGGTCCTATCCGATCCTTGCTCTCATTGCGAGATTCTTCCTACTTGCATACAATTCTCACGAAGCCCAACACCTTTCAAATGACTACCCGGGGACTTACCTACAAAGCCTAGTTACACCCAATAATGGGCGACTGTAACCCAAAGTAATATGAAATTAGGGGAAAGTAGTTCATAATTCTGGGCCACTGGCTTTCTAGGTAACCCTTAAGCTCGAAACCCTAAGCCTTAAACGCCCCAAATAGCCTAAGCCCTAAACCCTATAATCCCCAAACCCCCAACCCCAAACCCTAAACCTAGATTGGTGTGCACACTCGCCGCCTGACTCTCCGCTGACGCGGAGCCTTGCCGTTGCCAGGAGCTCAGTCTGGGCTGCGTGGGTTTACGGCTTACCGCAACCCACCCTAAAACCCCAACCCTGATTCTTAAACCCCCAACCCTAAACCGTAAACTCCCAACCCTGAACCGTAAACCCGTTGAATTTTGCGGTTGAAGGTTTAGCATTTAGAATGCTTAAGGTGGAGTTGGGAGGGCATCCCTCCAATAATCACCCTCAAAAACCAGCTAGGCCGGGGTAAATAGTAGCTAGTCAATCCCCACTACCCCTAAGCACCGGTAAGGCAAGCGAAGCTTCTTCTGCCTTGTAGCAACTTGATAGCGCTAAACCTCCCCGTTGCGTACTTGAAGGGTCAAATTAAAAGAGGCTGACATGCTAGTTTCCATAAATTGGGCAGCCTCCAAATATACCCGCTCATACTATATTCCTCATTATAGGGACCCCCGAAAAGGCATGTACCACTAATTTTGAGACAATTTCATATGAGCCATAGTCTATAATCCTAGTATCCCCATTAATAAGCCCCATAATTATCACCCCCCCATATAATCCCCTATAAAGAGTTTAGACGAGAGTACATATAGCTCCAGCTGTAGGGGGCCCAGGGTTCAGGGATTTAGGGTTCAGGGTTTAGGGCCTTTCATTCCCCAGAGGGCCCTAAACCAAATAGCATGTAAGCTATAGTCTAAACTCCTAGCATCCACCTTAATCACCCCTATAGTAGGCCATCGTAGGCCCCTAAATAATCTCCGATATATCCCCTTTAACGAGTTTTGAACATGGATCATATGGTAGTCTTCGAAAATCGGGGTACCCCAATACAGACCCCAAAATACTCTAGTCCTTATTGTAGGAACCCCCAAAATGGTACCCGTAATTGTGGGAAACCCCATATATCGTAAGCCTTTTTAGGGTCTACCTTGAACGCCAGTAGACTAAAGTTTTCGTTAACTCTTACTAGTTTTTAAGGTATAGTAGCCCATTATTTTAGGTAGCTTGGCTTTCCAGGAAGGGTTTAGTGCCCTCCATTGGAACGTCATAAGTCTTGAAGCATGGATGCCCTGAATCCCGCAACCTGGCCCTGCAGCAAATCAGTTCAGGTTCAGGGTTTGGGGTTTAGGGTTCAGGGTTTGGGTTTAGGGTTTAGGGTTTGGGGTTCAGGGTTTGTTCCGATGCAGTCGGAGACTGGACGTAGTCGCATTAATTCAGCAAAAGCAGAGCGTAGGGTATAGGGACCAAGTCCAGATGAAGTCAGTCAGGGCCATATGTTTGTTGGGTAAGTGGCCCTTAAACGCCTCCTGCTGAGTTGAGCTACCACGGAAAGGCTCATGGCGGATGGGTGTTACGATGGATATGAACTTCGTCCGTTATAGTGCTCTTACGATTACAGACATCATCGTCAATTCATGATTTCTGCGTTTGGCTTTATCGAAGTTCCATTGTTGACGCGAACCTCCTGATGGCTGCGAGTGCTACCACTACACGTGATGATGGACATCTGAACTTCGGACGCGAGGTTCCCTCTGTGTATACCACCGCACGAACGTGATCCTCCCACGGGATAGCACAAAAAGACACCAACGGTCTGACACATCCCAAACCCTACGCCCCCTACACTCCTGCCCTAAACCCTAAACCCTAAACCCCAGACCCTCAACCCTAAATCCTAAACCCTAAACCCTAAAACCACAGGTTTTGCAAAGAGCAAACCAAGGAGCAATTCCAACACAGCTTGCCCGAAGCGGCTGTACGCCCGACCCTCCGAGAGCTTGGAACTGCGGATGCTGTAGTGTCTGGTCCTCACTGGAAGAGGGTTTAGGGTTTGGGGTTCAGGGTTTAGGGCTTAGAGTTTGGGGGTTTTAGGGTTTAGGGTATTTGGGGTATTTAAGGCTCAGGGTTTCGCGCTTAAGGTTTATCTAGAAAGCCAGTAGCCCAGCACTGTGGTCTCCTAATTTCCTGCTACTTTGGCTTAACGTAGCGCATGATTTTGGGTAGGTCGGCTTTCTGGGTAGACTTCTGCTTAGGTGCACGGGCTCTCAGGGGCTGAAATTCTGTGGTCGTAAGCATGGGCCCTCACATCAGGCCCGAAACCCTATACCCTAAACCTGCTCTCGGGGGGGTCTCTTGAAGCCGGGTTAATCTCTGACAAGCGGCCAGCGGTTCTGATTATGTCAAGTAAGAAGGGCAGGAATCGTTTCCAGAGACAACCCCCCAAAGAAGAAGCTTTGGAACATCCCAAACTTTCCTAGATTTCATCATGCCCCTACAGTAGTCACAGTTACCAGGATGCGTACTAGCAGTTGTATGAGCTATAGTCTTAACTCCTAGCATCCCCCTTAATAACCCCTATAATAGTCCCTTCTAGAATCCCCTTTAAGGAGTTTAGACTACAGCTCATATAGCCCTAAACCCTAAACCCTAAGCCCCAAACCCTAAACCCTGAACCCTAAGCCCTAAACCCTAAACCCTCTGGGAGGGGGGAAAGTAATGCAAACCGAGGCCGAGGTGCCAGTCTCCGACAAGATCCAACTCACTGTTCATGTAAACGCCCAGTATGCCTCAGGCTTTACCTAGAAAGCCAATTTAGGGTTTAGGGTTTAGGGTATAGACCATAAGTATGGTCTACTTTCCCCTAGTTTCCTACCACTTTGGGTTAAAGTAGTCCACGATTATGGGTAAGTAGGCTTTCGAGGTAGGACTTGGGGATTTAGGGTTCAGGGTTTGGAGTTTAGGGTTTAGCAAGCAGAAGCACGCATGATCGATGTTTCTTTACGGCCTTCCCAGTTGGACACCCAATCTATTCGCTCGCCAATACTCCTAAGGGACATCTACACTCACAAAAGAGGCCATTATGAAAAACCTGCCTTATATGTGGTGCTTGTTCAGAATAGACTCCGTGCACCCTGACCCCCATCCCCAGCGGCCGAAAAGGCAGACGAGTTTGTTTCGGTTCAGGGTTTCGGGTTTTGGGTTTATGGCTTGGGGCTTAGGGCCCTAAACCCTAAACTGCGTCTAGGGGTCTTTCAGAATTGATGAAAAGGGTACATAGGGCATGTGTGGAGTATGGCGCTCGCAAGGCTGCACAGCAAAGTTGAAAGCAGAAAACAACGGAACCCTATAAACACGAAGCCTCTCCCACCCCCTGGACGAAACACTCAACCTTCAACCCTAACAACACACAACCCTAAATCCAAAACCCTAAACCCTAAACCCTAAACCCCTAACTCCTAAATCCTGAACCCTATATCCTAAACCCTTAACCCTAGACCCTATAAACCCTAAACCCTAAGGTAACAAAGCATGACTCTCTTGAGCCAAGTTTGCAGAGCGCATAGACGAGAAGATAGGCGGCGGGATGCTCCACATACTGAGCATCACCCCACACCTTAGGGTTTAGGGGGATAGGTTTAGGGTTTAGGGTTTAGGGTTTAGGGTTTAGTGGTTAGGTAGGAAGTATTAGGTATTAGGGTTTAGGGTTCGGGGTTTAGGGTCTGAGGCTTTATAGGGGTTTGGGGCTTATGGCTGGAGAAGTTTCGGGCTTGGGGTTTAGTGTGTAAAGCTTTTAGGGGTCAGGGTTTAAGGGAATTAGGGTCTGGGTCTAGGTTGTAGGGTTCGGGCTTCTGGTTTAAAGCTTCGCAGCTTGGTAACCTCCAAAGCCCTAAACATCAAACCATCAACCTACTTAAGCCCCCGCCCATCATGATAGAAGAAAACCAGTACCCCTCAAAATCCTGCAATGTTTAGGGTTCAGAGTATTATTAATATGTATCGGGAGGATATTTCTCACTTGGGGGTGGTGGGCTCTTTAGCAGGCTGTAGGCGATGATACCCCTGACCCTAAGCCAACCCCGAACCCTAAACAAGGCAATGTCCTACAGCCCTCTACACTTTCTGTTCAGCCCTCACCCATCATTTGTAGCGGGAGGGGATGACACAAACCGCTGACTACTTCGAAATCCTAGTTACCTATAATAATGGGCTTTTCTAACCATGTACATTATAATTATGGTCTACTGACGCTAAACCTGAATTAATTCAAAACCCTTAAACCTATAATCATGCACTATTGGTTTCTAGCTATATTAGTCTCATCAAGTAAGAAAACGTTTCTCGAGCGACCTATAAGCTGGCAGCATCGCAGATATCTGGCGGGTTTAGGGGTTTAGGGGTTGAAGTTGAAAGGTTCAGAGGTCGGAGTCGATTTCGGAGGCCGGGCACGGCATCACTCCGTTTGCGCTGCTCAGCTATACCGTAGGGCTACCAGAAGTTTAGGGTTTAGTGTTCCGGTGCTAGTAAGGGGAAATGATCCGCGGGAACAAGATTTATCCAGGCCCAGCAACCCTACGGACTTTTGCATTTGACTTACTTTTGGTTAGCAAGGAATGTAGAAGTTGATCCTTATTCCAGTCCCTATATAACCCCATTATAGTAGTTTCCATTTTCTTTTCCATTCCCTCATTCCCAGCTAAGCAGCTAACCAAAGGCCATGCGAAACGGCAAGGCCCCAAGAATTGAAGGTCTTGATTTCTGTGCTAGGCCGGGATGTTCCTACTTTGCGTCGTCCCACCCGTTTGCCTTGGGACGTCAAACGTGCTGTCCCTTTCAGGGTTTTGGCTTTCGGCTTGTATTTGCGATTGTCATACTAGTAGTGAGAGTAGCCGCAAGATAGTAATTGCAATAGGAATGCTATTTACCCATCGTGACCATAATGGTAATAGGAAGTAAACGGACGACTCCTGATTTAAAAAGGTGCAGGGAGGCACTGGCAATCTGCGACTTAGCCTTCTTACACCCAACACCCTACACTCCACATGCTGTTGGCTTCCTGGTGGTCAACAAAAGTATGTCAGTTGCCATTTCTCCCCTTCCTTCGTTCCCTGCTAACCGCCCCTGAACCCCGAACACCCACATAGCATAGCCCCTGCACTATAGATAGCACGAATGATTCCCATCTTCTTTTCCAGTCCCTTATATAGCTTTATTTCGCCCTCAACCCTGAACCCTAAATTTGTTGCCTTGTCCTTTCTCATGTCTTCATTTCCTGCTGGTCACCAGTAAGTTGGGTTCAGTATCCAGGCACCAAGTACCCGGTCACCATGTTCACCACCAACTGCAAGGACAGCTGTGCCTAAGCGGTTTCTGACGGATGCAGTTTGGGGCTTGGGGTGAACACTTGGAGGGTAAGGGGGGACTTAGTAAGTAGGTTAATAACCCCTATAAGCCATATACTAACCCCAATGTGATCCTCCTTGCTACAGTACTTACTAAGTCCCCATGGCCCTCCAAGTATGCTGGATAGGCTTTTAAGGTTTCGGGTGCCGGGTGCTGGCCAGGGCTTACAAACTCCCAAATACTATCATCCTGGTTACGGTCCTTTTTCGATACCCCAGCCCCTAATCCTTAAAACGAAAACCCTATGTGCCTATTTGAGGGTTTCCCAAATTAGGGGTACCATTTTTGGCGTCCCCATAATACGGACTATAATATCTTCTACATTGGGGTCTCCTTGTTTTGGGAAACCACCATTTATTATACCCCTATATGTGCCAGAATGCAAAAAGTGGCTGATACAACACACATGAGTCTGACTGCTCTGCATCCATGGAAGTCGCTTGGATTTGTCACATGTTCGCCTAACGCTTCCAGGTCATCTTCGTGCACGAATGTTGCAAAGAGCCTTACCTGGACCCCAACAGTCTGTAAAATAATAGCCCTCATGGCTATTATTAGGGGTTCAGGGCTATTATTTTACATACTGTTGGGGTGGAGGTATTCATCAGGCAACAACGCATTTCGCAGCACTGCATGTGCAGTAGGATAGCAACCTCCCAGGGTATAGGGCCCACCACAAATACCAGGATGTAATGCGCCCAAAACCTCACAAAATCCGAGTCCTTCCATGCAACGTCCGCAAAGCACTCAATCCACAACCCGGACATGCAATAGGGTCTAGGATTTAAAGTTTAGGGTTTAGGATTTACGGTTTAGGGAGTTTAGGGTCTAGGATCTAGGGAAACATGTGGCGGTTGTGCAGAATACCTGTTCCCAAATTGCTTGAAGGTAGATTCCATTACAGTATCCATTAGAAATTGCGCGAAAGCCAGAAACCCTACACCCCCCAATCCTAAACCCAACTTCCTTGAGAGCAAGCCCCGCTTCTCAACTGCTAGGCTGCGGGAATGTAGATAGCGACGTCGCACTTGGCGTTGGCAAGCACAGTGAAACCCATGCAGAAAACCTGCAAATGCTTGGGGGCCCATGGGACTTAGTAACTAATTGGGATTATAGCCCTACTTGTAATTGGGGTAACCCTCTTAAGTCCATTTAGAAGGATTATAAGTAGGGTTGTAAGCCCAGTTATAAGTAGTTACTAAGTCCCATGACCCTCCAAGTAGGGTTTAGGGCTTCATTCTTAAGGTTTAGGGTTTAGGTCTTCGGGTGATCAAGAACACAGCTTCTGGATGACATTTGCATCATATTCCTGAAAGCTGTAGGATTTTATACCACCCACACCTCAAACGACCCGAAAACCTCCAAAAAAGGCCTTAAGGGTTGAAGGCGTTTATGGCATGATTCTAGGGTTTAGGGGATTTAGGATTTGGGGTTTAGGGTTTAGGGTTTAAGTTCTAGGGCTTCGTGTTTAGGGTTTAGGGTGACCTAATGTTGCCTAAATGAGCTGTAATGGAATCGCTCATTCGTCTTTCCTCCCCTAAACCCTAAACCACTTCTGTCCACTTGAGCCAGGTCTGGCACGCATCATATTTTGGTACTCTGCTAGGTTGCTGTTAAGGAACTTAAATTAAGTTACCATAATGGGTATATATAGTAAATAATAGGGTTTCCCTAAGATAGTAACTTAATTTAAGTTCCTTAACAGGAACCCAGTCTATTGCTAATGTTTACTTGTGCAATATTTTCTTAGTCCCATATAAAGAAGAATATTTGTAGTAGTTCCTTGGGGTTGTGCTACAAAGAAACTCTTTAGATATAACTCCTACGGGGGTAGATCTGTTCAATAGCTTCTTGGAGTTTATATTTATTACAAAGCAGCTTAAAATCACTCTTAAGGAAAAATAGAGGATGAGGGGGGTTGGAGAGCTTATTGTTAAGGGGTGGTGATTAAGAGGGCGGACTGGATTTGGTGTCTTTAAGGTTTAGGGTTCAGGGGTTTAGAGCGTTGAATTTATTGTTTAGACTTGTTAGGGTTTAGTGTTTTGAAGCCCTAAACCCTAACCCTAAAGCCTAAACTTTACCCTAAACCCTAAACCCTAAAATGTAGCACTGGCTTGCCTGAAGTGTTGTTCGTAAGTCTGCGGTCTAAGTGCGAGGCTGGCTCCAAACTCCCTCGCTGAATGCTTTTAGGGTTTAGGGTTTAGGGTTTATTTGGGGGTTTCCCTAAATTAGGCGTACCTTTTTGGTGGATCCCCTAATTTTGGGAAACTACCATATAATGTTTTGACCCCCAAAATCTAAGCCCTATCAATCATGAAGTCTCGCAGCCCTAGATGCAGAACATTGAGCCTTACACGGAAGCTCTAAGCCCTAAACGCTGAACAATTACCCGGTGCTTGTCAAGGAATTAGAGGGTGGAACCCTGCAGTAGTCTCTACGTAGACACCCTACTGTAGCTACCCAAAATCATGGGGAAAGGCTAAACCAGCAAGGCTCTAGGGTCCAAACCTTTGTTTAGGGTTTAGGGTTTAGGGTAGTGGTATCTTTTCAGTTCTATGGGGGTTCGATTCCCTGCTAACCATTCAATTTCGGTGCGTCCAGCATCAGGGCGACCCTCTTTCTCTCCCCCCACCGCTTTGTGAGTGTGCAATATGCAAATGTTCGTTGTGCAGGTGTTGCAACTGTCCCGATTCAGTGTCCCAACTGTCCTAAATGGCACAAGCTGGCCCTGAATGTCTCGACTGTTTTGAATGTCCCATGTACAGCAAAGGTCTACAATAGGCGTCATATGAAGGGCTCTATGTAGTCCAAAACCCCGATCCCTAAACCCTAAACCTTATATAACACCCATCTTCCTTTTAAAGGAGCCCAGTATCCCAGTCATACCCATCAGTGGCCGGTCGCTAATCCACCCTGGACCCTACCTAGACACCTGTTGTGTGAACACAACACACTCCGGGTGCTCTAAACCCTAACCCTTAATTACATCCTAAACCCTAAACCCTGTACCATATACCTGCATGGACCCTTTGAGTTACTAAGCCCTCCTTACCCTCCGCGTGAGCTCGCAAAAAAATACAACTGGACAGATCCAGGCAACACCGTCCAAGAAGTAGAGGCAAATCACCACGGCTAGAGCAGCCCCTTGCCTAAGATTCACACGCGGTTTAAGGTTTAGGATTTAGGGTTTAGGATTTACGGTTTAGGAGCTTGGATTTAGGGCTTGCAAAAATGTGCGATTGAATAGCTGTTGCTTTTTTGGGGTGCTTCAGGGGAGTTTGGCGGTCAGAGGCATATCTTTCTTATAACATACAACTGTTTACGGTTTAGGGTTTATACCCCAAAGGAGGATGGCTCTAAGCTTACTATCTGCAAGTGTTGGGGGACTGAAGGCATGAGCTTAGTCTAAGTCAAAGCTCATAAGACACAATGGGCCGCATTTTGCAATCTACGTGGCACTTAGGACCCCTACTAAGGGTTAACCCCTCGGAAGATATAATAGGAGCATAAGGGACTCCCAAAGGGTTCAGGGTTCCAGGTCCAAGGCAAATCCCAAGTAGGAATACGAGAGTTGTATAAGGATTATAATGGCTCTTCCTCGTGGAGTCCGGAATTTACATTGGCACCTGGATCATGAAGCCCCGAATACTTCCCTAAACCCTAAACCCTGAAAACTAAAACCCTA
>CAJNIZ010007891.1:75238-91693 GCA_905231905.1 Symbiodinium pilosum
TGTCTGATTGTCTGACTGTCTGCTATTCGGATTTGACTGTCTGACTGTCTGACTGTCTGCTACGCGGTTCGGGCCCCATGCCGCGACCTCAATCTCCTATTACTATGATTACTGTTTGGTTTGGGGCAGATCGAACCCCAAAAAAAAAGAAAAGCTAAAATCCCTCCTTTCGCATCCCTACAAGTGCCTGAAGCAGACAAAGGTTCCATACATCGCCACGATGGTGCCCAAAACCAGCAGGGCTGTCCAGGCGATTGCCACAGGCTCGGACTCGGTTGCTCTTAAGGAGTTTAAAGCAAGTTACTACAACATAAGGAAACCCTATTACTTACTATATACCCATATTCAAAACCTAACCCTCTTTTTCATATATATATATACATATACACATATAAATCAGATGTTAATGACTTAGCGGGCGAAGGTTATACCTTTACTGGGCAAGGTCATAATTTACTGGGCGAGGTCTTTTTCTTAATGGGAAGAGTCATACTTTTGTTGGGCAAGGTCACCGGGACGTTGCCCACTAAGATAATGACCTCGCCCTCTAAGGATTTTATTGGGCAAAGGACATGTTGTTACTGGGCAAGGTCATGTTGTTACTGGGCAAGGTCAGTGGAGGCCCATGGGACTTAGCAACTACTTATCACTGGGCTTATAACCCTACTTATACTTGGGGCAACCCCCTTAAGTCCATTTAGGGGGATTTTCAAGCAGGGTTATAAGCCCAGTTATAAGTAGTTACTAAGTCCAATGGGCCTCCAAGTATAGGCCGGAGCCCTAAGGTTCAGGCTGAATGCGATGGTTCCAGGTTTCGAGTTGAGGGTTCAGGACTGATAGGTTAAAAGATTAGGATTCAGGGTTCAGGATTTACAGTTAAGGGTATACAATGGGCGGGTGGGTATTTTCCAGTTGTTTTATAATGCTGCTTAAGAAGTGCATGCTTGGACTTGAGATGCTGAACCCTAAGCCCTAAACCCAATCGACTCACATTATGGTAACTTAATCTAAGTTCCTTAACAGCAACCCAGCAGCCAACAATTCCACCACTGGCAAGTCTGATGGCTCATTCGGTCCAATCTCCGACAACTCCTCAGGAGCTTTGGTTGAAATTGCAAGTTTAGGGTTTAGGGTTTAGGGTTTAGGGTGTTTGGGGTTTAAGGTTGAGGGTGTTTGGGGTTTCTGTAGAGTGCGGGGTTCTGAGGAGCTTCGATTTGAGTCTCTATCTCTTCTCGTGAACATCACACACAAACTGGGGCTGCAAAGTATAGTTATAGTATACAATTATTTGTGCAATGCTCTGCAAGCTTGACATTACCACGCAACAACTTTCCTATCACCTCCACCTACCCTCTATTCGGGCCTAAGTAGCCGCTATTAGGGGCCATACACTCCCCAACTAAGAGAACTAGGAGGGTCTTGGTTCTTAGGCTTTGCAAGCTACGCCTGGAAGCTCACGCCCCCATCTCTGACCCCACTCGCTTGCCAAAAAAAACTGTGCGCCATGGGGTGGTGCTAAATGTTAGATACCAGGACGTGGCACGATTTCAAGGGAATATGCACCCAAAACCGAAACCCTGAAACCTGAAGCACCCAAAACTCGAACCAAACTGTGTGGCTCTACGTTCCAGTAGGGCCCTAGAAGCCCATGGGACTTAGTAACTACTTATAACTGGGATTATAACCCTACTTAAAATTGTGGCAACCCCCTTAAGTCCACTGAGAGGAATAATAAGTAGGGTTATAAGCCCAGTTATAAGTAATTACTAAGTTCCATGGGTTGCAAGTAGGGCTTAGGGTACCCACACAAGGACCTTGAGCCTATAAGGTTGAGGGTTTGGGGTCCAAAGCAAACTCCTAAACACCAGACTTGATATGAGCCATAATCTAAACTCCTAGATTTCCCCTCCATATCCCCCATAAATAAAAATCTCCTATATAACCCCCCTTCAAAGTTTGTCAGACACCTAAACCTTCAACCCCATGTAAGCCCCTATAAGGAGTTTAGACTACGGCAATAGTATCGCATGAAAGCTGAAGCCCGAGGATACTTTCAAAACCTGCTTTGAGGGTCAGGGGACCCTAAACCGCCCTAAACCCTAAACCGTAAACCGCGCGGGCAGGTTTAAAGCACCTGATATGAAAGAGTCCTTTAAGGGCTTCCTTAAAATTACCAGCACCATTTTGAGGGTCCCCATATTAAGGACTATACTATATTGGAATCTAAATTGCGGTCCCCAATTTTGGGAAACTTCCATGTTTTGAGGAGGGGCTATAGGATATAGAGGGACACCTAAACCCCTAAATCCTAAACCCTAAGCCAAGTACGCTTACTAGAACCGCATGGCCCTTCAAGCACATCCTAAACACAGCATAGATGCTCCAACGGCGCAAATCCTGAGCAAGCACGCAGCCGAAAGGGGGGGATGAGGCCTATCCCTCAACCCTAGCCCTAAACCCCAAACACTGAACCCTAGCAAGTAATAGGGTTGAGTGCTTAGGCTTTACGGTTCTACCTTTGCAACAGAAGCCCTTTGCTTTCAAGCGTATGGGGCTTTGTGGGGGTTTGGGCTCTAGGATTTGGGAATTTGTTACCATTACAGTACCTCTGCATCTCCTTTCCAGGGACCCCTTCATCCCCGTATCCTTCTCATGTTTCCCTCCGGGACCTGTTTTCAGAAACTCTCGTATGAGTATAGAAAACCACAACTGCAATCTCCACCTTTTGAAATTCTCCAGAGCTTTGAAGCAAAGCTTGAGCCCGTAGACTGACAAGGGTTTAGTAGGGAATAAAGGAACATATTGGATGGGGGATCATATTCTCTGATTCCCTATACAGCCCCTAAATCCTAAACCCTAAACCTAAAACCCTAAACCCTAAAACCCTAAAGACTAAAACCCTAAACCCTAAACCCTAAACCCTAAACCCCAAAAAAGAACCACCAGTAAGTAAAGCCGAAGAGTTGAACACAACTTAAGGGAAAATTCAGGTTAGAGTTTAGGGCTTAGGGTTTAGGGTTTAGGGATTGCCAGGTGGATACCCTGACATAAGGTTTACATGAAGGTCTAGCCTAGTTTTTCAGTATATAAGGGCTATGTAAGGTTTATATGGGGAAGCTACCCACCTGAAATATCCGTCGAACAGAAAAAACCCCGTCACGCAAGGTGAGGAGCTATGCGGTAAATTGCATTCACATCCTATATTGCTCGTAGAGTTTAGGGTCTAGGAGCTTAGGGTCTAGGGTAGCTTTCTGATTCCTAAAACCTTTGCAACCTACTGTAAACCCGCGAACTAAACCCAAAATCCCATGCGTTGCGTGTTGCATTTACGTCTCCCAAGGGAGGGGTCTCACAGCAGGCCCCTCCCAGAAATAATTGAATTGATATCTTTCATGTGATTGGGGATAGGGTTTAGGGTTTAGGAGGGGTACATATCAAATGGATTATAGTCCCCCCTCACACACTAGCCGTCTCTACCACGACAACGCCTGTTTTGGAGACTGGTACGGTATGGGCCCACTCTTGTAGTACTCCAAGCAGAAGACAAACCCCTAAACCCTGTAGATGTATCATGGTTTGCTTCATGCAGATGCCGCGCCACTTGAAGAGCCCGATACCCCCCCCATTGGGGCCCCTACTAAAACCTTAAACCCTAAACCCCCAACCCTAAGCCTTGAATCCCTCATCCCTAAACCCCTAAACCCCAAGCCCCAAAACACCTAAACCCAAACTCATAAACCCTACATCTTCTGACAACTTGGGTCAATCCCCCACCCAGTAATGGGTACCACAAACAACTATTGTGGGTATATGAAGGCCCTAATAACTCCACATAAGCCATTACTATGGGGGGGGGTCGACCTAACTAGACTGCTTCTGCCCGAAACCTGAATCTGCTCTGGGATCCTTAAACACAGACACCGAGCTTTAGCTGTTCCTTGGTTTAGGGTTCAGGGTTTAAGGTTTAGGGTTTAGGGTGGTGGGAGTGTATAGGGCTTAGTGTCTAGGGTCTAGGGTTTAGGTGGGGGATAGAAGAAGCAACACCTGAAAATCTGTGTTTACGACATTCTCAGAATCTCCACACCCGCAATGCCAGTTAAGGGTCTAGGGGGTAGTGGCGCCGGGGAATGACAATTGCATTAGCACGAAAATCTAAAGCGCACATCTGTTTGGGGTTCGTCTTGCATACTTCGGAATACACCGCACACGGCACTGTTCATTCTGGAAGAGATCCCCCGCCACTCTGAGAAAGTTGGCCGTCTACTTCTGGGAATTTCGGAGCAGATATCATTCTGGCGCCCTGCTACGTCGTGCAAGATGCCCTCAATCAACATTACCTGGACCCCAAAAGTAGGTAACATAATAGCCCGAAACACCTAAAAACAGCCCAAAAAGCCATTATTCTACATACTTTTTGGGTTCAGGTACTTAGAAAGTGCAGGGGCTGGGTAAGTTGATGAAAGGGGATAGCTGGGGCTGTTCCCCCTGACTCTTAGAGCATGCGCCGCATGCATTGTAAGAAGGATTCCAACCCCAAACGCTAGACTCTAAACCCTAAACCCCAAGCCCTAAATCCTAAGCCTGAAAATATTCGTTCACTGTCAGTGGCGGGTTCTCAAAACAGGGTTGCTCATTGAAGAGTTGCTATCGGGGTATGTGTACCGATATACGTATATAATATTGTATGTGTATATAATAATATGTATACAAAGTTGAGGTTTGGGGTTTCTCAAGAGCCCTCACCTGCAGGAACGTGGACATTACATCTGAATTTTGGGGTTCTCGCTGAACAGTTCTGCAGGGATTCAGAAACTTCCAGATGAGAGGAGAAGGTGCTGCATCTCACTTGGTAGTTTCCGTAAACAGGGGAAGCCCAACATACAAGATACTATAATCCTTATTATCAGGACACCCCAAAACAGTACCACTAATTTGGTCAAATTCTAATCCCTACAAAGCAACACGTCTGTTTGCATTTGATGCTCCGTGATCGGAGTACTGTATATTTTCCAATCGTAAACCCTAAACCTAAGCCCTGAACCCTGAACCCAAAACCCTTTTCGGAAAGCCCCGTCTGTTCCTGTGACCTAATATGACAGGCTGGGACCCCCCCCCCCCGAAGCTTGGAAACCCTCACGGCCTGGGGTAACATTAGGGTTATATAGGGTTATTTTGGGGCTATATTTGGCTAATGGAAAATAAAATCGAAACTACTTAGGGTTTAGGGGTTTAGGGTTGGGGGCTGAGGGTTTGAGATTTAGGGCCTGGGATTCAGGATTTAGGGCTTAGGGCTGAGGATCTAGGGGTTCAGGAGGACTTAGGCCTTAGGATTCAGGATTTAGGACAGCGTTTAGGATTTAGGGTTTTAGGGACACTGCAACCATGCGTCAGCACGATGGTGCCCACGCGCATGCTCTTGTTGTAGTACTTCATGCCCAGGGTGATCTGCCAAAACATATTACCTCGATGTTTAGGGTTTAGGGTTCAGGGTTATGGGATTAGGGTTTAGGAAGTTTAAGGTTTACGGCCAAAGCCTTGATCATTGAGTCATGACAAAATGTAGTTCCCATACATCCGGAGACGCCTATAGTCGCCCCAAAATACGATAAACCATTAAGACATACGATATAAAACATGGCACTTCTAATTAGGAGATAACCCTAATCCCTAAAACTCTGTTGTTAATCCCTGGACCCTAGATAACCCCTAAAGAACCCCTAAATCCCTTTAATTTTGGGAACCCCCCGAATCTCTCCAAAATATGACATCAAGCCTACAAGGAAGAGGGGCGGAAGACAGCCTACCTCAATGAGGACCTCCAAATCTTAAACACTGAACTCTGGAAATATTCAACTTCAAACTTCAGCTCTAAACCCTAAACCTAAAACACCCTTTTGTTTGCCTGGTCTAAAGATTCAACCCTAAACCCTAGACCCTAAACCCTAAACCCTGATAATGGGGTTTGGCCTGGGACGCTCGTAAAGGTCAAGTTTAGCTGTTTCTTGCTGTCTCTACAATGAGCAAATTTGAAAACTATCTCGAGGGATTCAAAGGCTACTTTCAACTCATGACAACTTCTGTGTTGGCACTTGGATAAAGGAGTTATACTAGCAGCAGAGAAACCCCAGCTGAAGATCTCTGAGAGAAAGCTAAAGTTGTATTCGCTGCAAGAAAATTGGGGGGTTCTCAAATCGGGGTGCCCTTAGGGACACCGGGAATATGTGGGCACTATTAACGATTACATATGGTACTTTTGAGATACTTCCGGGAAATCTTAGACCCTAAACCCTACCCTAGCCCCTAAACCCTAAACCCTGAACCCTTCACGCTTCTTGCGGCGGGGCACCCAGGATTTGAGCACCAGTTTGAATCGGCATCACTGTGGCTACGGCACCTTGAGGGTTAGGGGTTCAGGGGTTTAGGGTTTCAGGGTCCAGGGCCCCTAAAATCCAGGAATCTTCCTGAAATCAGATTAGCAGCTCCCATTATCTCCTAGTAACCCCTCAGCTCTAATAAGGAGACTCCAAAGTAGAAAGGGAAAAAGGTTACTATTGCGGCACCTCGTACTTATAATCGCTACCATCGCATGCCCAGGGTTGAGGGTTTAGGGTGTAAGGGCCCCCAGATGATCCCGCCCCCCAATTTCGGAAGCCTCTATGCGGGGTTTTATGTTAATATTGAGCGTTTGACCCTTCAAAACAGGGGTCTCCTAGGGACCCCAAGGGATATCTAGCTAATACCATATGTCACGCACACCAGAAAGCAACTGGGTACTTACCAGTTGGGTATCCCCACATAACGCTCCTTTCAGACTCGTAGAAGCCCTAATCCCTAAACCCCTAAACTCCAAACCCGGAACCCGTAAACCCTAAATCCTAAACCCCAAATCTCAAACCCTAAACCCTAGATGATGTCCAAAAAAGGCCGCCTTTAAAGGTATCCACCTGATAATTACCTGCCTAGAGGTTTCTTTCGATTGTGGCTTTTTAGGTTTGGGGTTGAGGGGTTTAGGGGTTAAGGGTTTAGGATTTAGGGGTTCAGGGTTTAGGGGTCTAGGGTTTAGGAGTTTCGAGTTGAGGGGGTTTAGGGTTTCTTCGGTTGTGGTTTGGAGTTGGTCACGGGGTCCTCTAGAACCCCCCCCCCGGTTCCCAGTTGAATAGTCAATATAAGCTCATCTAAAGCCAGGAATAAAATTCCTTACTCAATGTTCCCAGTTTCTACTCACCGAAAACCAATAATAAAAATCCTAATCCCTGCCATTCCCTCTATATTCTCAGTTTCTACTTTATTGTCCAGCTCCTTTTCGTTTTGATTCTCATTATTTGGGGCAAGAATCCCTCAAGTACAGCCTACGCAACCCTACTTGAAGGCACATGGTACTTAGTAAGCAGGCTAAGCAGGGTTATAAGCTAGCCAGCCATAGTTAGGGAGTGGACTTGTATCCCCCTATACATACTTCAAATGGGGGTTTGCCGAAACTAGGGGTGCCATTCTAGGGGTGGCCATAATAAACATCAATATATTCTGGGGTCTATTTTGGGATCCCCCTATTCATGGAGGCTACCATATATGTCGTGCCTCCCAGGGCGGTTGACAGAGCGAAGGCAGCAATCCCGGCCATGTTCAGCAGTGTACATGCCTTGCTTGAAGGGTCAGGGGGACTTAAAAGAGGTTTTGGGGACACTTTGAAGGGGACACATCGTATTTAGAGTGTATACTCAGGCGGACTGATTAAGTATGTGCAAATTAGGAACAGTGAGGTCACTATGTGGCTCAAAGGGGTTACAGGTAAACTTACTAGGTCCCCATGGCCCTCCAAACCCTTCACCCTAGACTCTACACCCTAAGTGGGAAACGCGGTTTAGGGTTTAGGGGTTTAGGGTTTAGGGTTTAGCGAAAGCTTCAAGGCTCAAGGCGCTTGTATCTGGGGGCTCTGGGTAGGAACATACCTATTAAGGAGGCTGTAGGGATGACCTTGAGGAACTGACAAGCTCAAACTACTTTGTGCGCATTTCTAATTGTCACAAGCTCTGAAAAGCCCAAAACCCAAAACCGTAAATCTCAAAACCCGAAAAACTTGAGCAAGTGGAGCCTCAGCAAAACCCTTATACTGTGGATGGAGGAAATCTTGCACCACCTAAAATATGGGGGTTTCCCAAAATTAGGGGTACCTTTAAAAGGGTGTTATAGGGATTGTATGGGGTTTAGGGTGCAGGGTTTAGGGTTTCGGGTTTCCTGAATTAGGGGTACCTTTTTGGGGGTCCCTAAAACAAGGACTATAGTATTTGGGGTCTATATTGGGGTCCCCCTATTCTGGGAAACTACCATATACCTTATACCGCAGGACTTGCAGTATATATTGTGGTTCCAGAATGGTGCAAGATTTGCTTAAACCCTAAACCGTAACCCCCGCAGTGCTCCCTGGTTGCAGCCATGGGTCGATCGCAAAGCCTGTATTCTGCAGGTGCGTCCACTGCTTGCCGCTGGTGCGTGCGTGGAATTGGGACCATGCCAAGACGTTGGCCCCTGTGGCTGAGAGAAACCTGACATGGCGAAATCTCATAATGCGGCCCTACGGCCCAATGTAGGTAGGCTTGGGGTTTAGGGTTTAGGCCCAATGTAGGTATTGTTTAGGATTCAGTGCTTAGGGCTTAAGGTTCGAAATCGCCCAATGTAGATAGCATTCTTGAACTCTAGGGCCCAGGGCAGGTATTGTTCACAGACTCAGAGTCAAAACCCGAAACTCTAAACCCAGAGCCCCAGGGTAGGGATAGAAGGCATAGAGAATCAAGTGAGCGGTAGAGTCTAAACTCCTGGCATCCCCCTTAATGACCCCTATCGTAGTCCCCAAGAATACATCCCTTATGCTTTAAGGAGCTTAGATGAATCAGATGGAACATCTGCAGGGACTTGTTCAGTGATGCCAGGTGCTTGGAGGCTCTAGTAAGCTGTTGAAGGTTTGGGGCTTAGGGTTTAGTACATGTTTTCCAGGGTTTTCCAAGTTTGGTTGAATGATGACTCGAATCAAGACGTGAGAGCCCCAGCACGGATTGATGGAACCTCAAGCAACAGAAGCTACCGCATTACAAGAGAAAATCTGCACCCTGAAGCCCAAACCCAAAATTCTAAGCCCTAAACCCTAAACCCTAAGCCCTAAACCCTAAGCCCTAAACCCTAAGACCTAAAATCGCCAAAAACCCTGATCCATAAGCCGCCCTCAGTAAAGAAAAGCTTCCAAGTAGCCCACCGCCGCCCGCCAACGCCAAGAATATATAGCCTGCGCCCAGGCCAAGCCCACGACTTTAGGGTTAGGATTTATCGGGTTTATCGTTTACGGTTTTGGGTTTAGGATTTAGGTTTTGGGTGGTTCCCCCTTGCTTAGTTTGATTAGGAGGGTTATTGTGGGGGCTTGGGGGGGGGAGTATGAGGGGGTGCACACGAAATTTAAGGTTAGGGGTGTAGGGACTGCAGCTACGCCACACCCTGAATTTAGGACCCTATCAGAATCATATGTTAGGTAAGGGCTCCGTACTGCAGGGGTTGGGGCAAGCGCAATCCTCATATCATAGGAGGGATTACGTATGGAACGGCAAATTGATCCATCCCTGAACCCTCAAAACTGAACACCCTAAACCCCAACATCTAAAAGCGCCCTGAATTAGCTCAAGCTCTCTACCTCAGGTCATTCTCCCTTATAGTAACTGTTACCACAATGGAATTCTAATAGCCCGCAATAAACCCTTCAAGATGAGTTACTGTAGAAGGGAAAAACCCACTCTCTACCGTATCTGCCTGAACCTCTAACATATGAGCCATAGTCTAAACTCCTTAAAGGGGTACATAGGGGGTTGCAAAGGGAACTACTATAGGGATTATTAAGGGGGATACTAGGAGTTTAGACTATAGCTCATATGCCAAGACAGCCGCCAAAAAGCCTGAATATATAGTCAACACAGGCATTCTGGAGGTCCTGGGAATATCATTTCTATTGTCAGGACCTCCAGCCTAAAGGGTTTAGGGTTCAGGGTTTAGGGCTTAGGGTTTAAAGCGCATCCCTGCCTCTCCAAAACTAGAGATCTAAGAATCTAAGGCCCTAATCCCTGAAAAATGTGGCTGAAGTGTCCTCCTCCCTCCGGGAGGGCTTGCCCCCTATTTTCGTGCATGGGATGATTAGGGTTTAGGGGTTTCAGATCCTCTGCTCTTCCGGCTACCCAGGCTTTCCGAAGAACTACTTGGGGTCTATACGGTTCAGTATTTTTTTAGGAGTTGGGGTTTGGGGTCAGGGGGGCTCAATAAGTATGCTCAGAACGCATATAAGCGATATGACAACGCATCCCCATGAACCTTCACGAAAACTTACTTGGTCGGGGTTTCAGTTTTAGGGCTTCGAGCTTTGGCTTGGGGTTAAAGGCCCCAAAATTATCTATAAACAGGCTCCCTTATGTGACAATAGGGCAAATTACTACTTCTCCGGAATTGCCAACAAAAGAGCCACTCAGCTTACAGTTCACAGCCGCTGCGAGCAGCTAAAGATTCTGCTCCGATCAGCCTTTTTGGATCAAAGGAACATGTCCTATGTTCATGGGTTCCCCTACTAACCCCCAAAACCCTAAACCCCCCCCACCCCAGGTTCCCCCTTTTCGACTTCCTCATAAACATTTCTCAAAAAAACTCATCAGCTGCTCTGGCAGCAGGCCTTTCGCCCTTCGGATGCTTGCCTCCACAGATTTCTTGGCACTTCGCCGCCTTCTGCTCCCTAGTGGATGAACTCGCAACTTTTGCCTTAAGTAAAACTTAAACTCCTAAACCCTAAGCCCTACCTACCTAAACCTTCAGTTCCCGGTTGAAGCACGGGCGGATGGGAAATTTTCTGCGGCGCCGCCGGTGCTCGTAGAGGTGGCATGGGCAGTGGAGACTCGCTTCTCCCCGACTCATTTAACCTTAATTGGTTTGGGGTTTGGTGTTCAAATTAGTTAGGCCTAATTATCCCTAAATAACCTTAGCGTGAAACCTTGGGGGGGGTAGTTTCGGAGCCTCATGATGCGTGCCTGTTGCCACTCGTAATACACTAGGGGCCTGAATAATTTGCAAAATCATGTTGAGGTCTTCTTTAAGGTACCCTATACCATTCGTTTCATGAAGCTGGAACCATAATATTGCTGATTATTTGGGCTTTTACATCACATCCTGTGCCTGGAGAACGTAAAACCTGAATTCCTTACGGCGGATACTAAACATCCTGGATGACCCACTTACCTTATACCTTGGGAAGAATGTTACTAGAGTAGACTGACCCCCAAACTCCGAATCCTAAAGCCTAAACCCTTAACCCTAGTCTCAAGCTTTCCATCTCTGCTGGCATCTTCACCGTTCGTTTATGGATTTTGAAGCAATGCTCTAATTGATGGGTTCCACGGCTCAAGAGTGGTACAGGCTTTTGCTATAGTAGGATCAACCTGACACCCTAAACCGGGGCTTTGCCTGCCCTGCCAAAAAAAGACAGCCCTCCTGGAAAGGATCCCCCGCCAGAACTAATTAGTCCTTTCATACTACATTCGACACTTCCTCAACACCCCTACTGTCAAACATGTCCTGCCCCCCCTCAGTTTGACGTCGAATATCAAACCCGTCTTCGACTATAAAAGGTGTACCATGAACATCGTCCCCTTGGGTATGTTACAATAAGATCCCCATATACCCCATAATCTATATACTTAAGGGGGACTATATGTCAAGCAATGTATCAGCTCTTGTATGCGGAAAATCCCATAATGTCAGGGCTGGGGAGTTGCTATGCGTAGCATGAAGGGATGCGACCCTAAACCCAAAACCCCGAAACCCGAAACCCCTAAACCCTAAGCCCATAAACCCTAAGCCCATAAACCCTAAACCCTAAACCCTAACCCAAAGCTCTAGGCTAACTTGCCCCAGCTCTTTATAGCATGAGACGTCAGCACATTTCACCCAGCTTGAACGCTTATCTTCTTGGCCAGACAGGAACTAAATCCTAAACTCCACACCCTAACTAGGGTTTAGGTTTAATGTCTAGGGTTAAGGGTTAAATGCTGAAACAGAAACAGCCCAAAGCCCGAGGATCCCCAAGCCGTGATATGCCGATGCGATCCTCATTATGAGAACCGTACACTCTGTCCAGGAATTCCCAAACCATACAGCCCCAAGCACCTAAACCCGGAAAAGCCCTAAACCCTAAACCCCTGAACCTAAACCCCCTAAACCCCAAACCCCTAATCCCGAGACCCTAAACCACCCCCTCTTTGCCCCCCTCGAGCAGATGGCCTGGCAAACCCCCCATGCTTGCAGGAGCAATTGCAAACGAGGTCGATGGGTTAAGGGTCAACCTTAGGCTAGGCCCCACCCACTGATCTGGGTTGCTGTTGAGGAACTTGATTTCAGCTACCATAATGAGGTGTATAGCAAATAATAAGGTTTCCTTGCTATAGCACTTCAGCTTAAGTTCGCCAACAACGACCCGGGGATTGTGACGACAAGGGATCATGAGAATATTCGGGTCCCTACATATTCCGACTATACCACTGTAAGTGGGTTGGGGCCTAAACCCTAAACCCTGAACCCTGAACCCTGAACCCTGAACCCTAAACCCAGAACCCTAAAGTTCCTAGACCCTAAGCCTTGCGGCTAAAGCCTCGGGATGCACTTCATGACTTCATGATCTTTCGGTGCAATGCAGTTCGTGCGGTCCAAACTTGGTCTGGTTGGGGCTCAAAGTTTGAATCATACAGTGTAAATATGTTTAGATTACATTCAGGTTTAGGCTTCAGGGTTTAGGGTCTAGCAGATATAGATATATAAATCAATCAATCAATCAATCTATCTATCTATATATATATAAGAGCGACAGTCTAAACTCCTAGAGGGTTTTCATAGGGCATTATACACATAAGTATAACAGGGGTTCTTAAGGGGGATACTAGGTGTTTAGGTTATAGCTCATGTATATGTATATGTATATATACATATATATGTGGATACATGATGCTTTTACACACAGTTTCCATTGCATTGTCCGTTTGAGTCCCATCATTGATCCTAGGCCCTTAGCCTCCAGAAGGGAGCTCAAGGTTATGGTGATGTCGTCCCAAAAGGTGTCAGAAAGTTTGCCCTAAACCCCTAAACCCTAAACCCCTAGCCCAAGTAAGCCCTGAGGGTTGGGGCATACGACTTGAAGGGCCTTCGGCTAACGAAAAAATTCATCAAGCACCCCTTGATTCTCACTATAGAGACCCAAAACCTCAATACCATGAAGGGACACCCCATAATCCAGTCATCACCATAGTAAGCCTAAACCCTAAACCCTGCTACCATGGAAGGTACACCCCGGAATCCAGTAACGTCACCCTAAACCTTGAACCCTAAGCCCTAAACCCTAAGCCCTAAATCCTTGGGTCTTCATGGCACAGGCAGAGAATGGCCTTGCCAGGGAGTCTTGAGCCAAAACGAACGCAAACCTCCCTGTAGTTTATGATTTCAGGTGTTTTGGATTTAGGGTTGGGGGTTTTAGGGTTTAGGGTTTACTTAGGTCAGGGTTAGACGAGGGTTAGGTGTGTGGCTCAGGGTTTAGGGACGCAGGTTAGGATTATAGAGTCGCTTATGGGGGATCACGGAACTGTAGTGGTCTAACTTTCCACCAATCAATCCTAAACCCTAAACCCTAGAGCCGCTGAACCCCCTCGAAACAAAAATGGACCATCAAATGGAATCTGGGATCCTACTGAGCCTTTTCGATGCTCTGTAAGGTCGTTAGTCCCTAAACCCTAAACGGCCCTGACCCCGATCCCTAAACCCTAAACCTTGGGCACTGCCTCCCCTCAGTAACAGTTGGATAATGAATATGATATGGTGGTTGTATATAGCCCTTAACAGGACCCCTAATATAGACTGTTAGGGGGGGGGGCAGTACCAAACCTAAACCTTTACTCTGCATGATTATTTGGCCGTGGCTATCCAGCCTCAGGGCAATTGGCACCCTCGAGCTCTATCATCTGACCCAGCCCCTGCACTTCCCCCTTCCCACCTCGCTTAGGGTTTGGGGGCGGTTTAGGGTTTAGGGGTTTAGGGCTGAGGGTTTTAGGATTTAGAGTTTAGGGTTTAGGGTTGCGTACCCCTCCCTTATGTTTACAGGAATCTAGGACCAAGGCCTTGTGTCCTACAGGTACTACTGTCCCTTTTATAACCGGACCAAACCGTTTAAGGAATTTAGACTATAAACCCTAATCCCTGAACCCTTCATCAACAATATGTGGAGTGAAGGATTTTGGGTTCAGGGTTTAGGATTTAGGGTTCTGGCTTAGTTTTTAGTGCCGGAGCTTAGGATTTAGGAGTTGGAGTTGAGGGCTTAGGGTTTAGGGCTTAAGGATTAGGGTTTAGGATAATAATGGGACCGTAGGAGTACGGATTCTATACCTGAAAGGAGGACATCATCATACTCCGTACTGAGGACCCTGGACCCTCAAGCCCAGATAAACAGAAACCTTAAACCCTAAACCCTGAACCTGAAACCTTAAACCCTAAACTCAAAACCCTAGACCCTAAGCCCCTAAACCAAAATCCAGGACTCGCGGTCAAAAATGAAAGCTCTTACCAGGACTTGCGAACAAAACCAATTAAACCTCAGAGGTCTCATTTTCGGAGCCTAAAACTCTATACAATTTCTCTAAACCCTAAACCTTAAATCCTGAATTCTAGAAAGCCTAGACCCTAAGTCCAGGGCTTAGTGTTTGGACAGGGTTGATACTTAAAATCCCGCATGGCGTTAGTATGTTAAGGGCCATGGGGCTTATAGGGGTTATATAGGGGTATATAAGGTATATAGGGTTTTAAAGCAGATGCCCGAAATCTCTCGTGACGGTGGTATATGCAATGCAACAAGAAACCCCCCAAATCCTGCCAGCGTCCCTTCAATAGTACCATACTTTCCTAAGGTGCCTATGGGGGTATAGCCGCCCCGTTCGAAGAAAAACCGAAACCCTAAACCCTAACCCTGAAACTTAAACACTAAACCCTAAACCCTGAACCCTAAACCCTAAACCCTAAACCACCAACTGAGAAACCCGGAGCCCGAAACACTCTTTTGGACCCGAGTCTGCTTCGCGCGTCAACGCCTTGGAGTCATCTGGCAGCACGCCGATGTTCTTGCAAACTCGCGCCTTACAGGGCTTACGGGACCGTGAGATCAGTCCAACTATGGGCCCTTAATCGCATGTGTGGGGTTCAGGGGGTTTTACAAGCACCCCCAGATCGATGGGATTGGGTGAATAGGGTTTGGGGCTTAGTTTGGGGTGTTGGGCTTTGGTTTTAGGATTTCGGGGTTAGGATTTAGGGTTTGGGGTTTAGGATTTGTTGTGTATTGGGCCTGCAAACTAAGCAGCTGGAGTATAGGCTTCTTCTCAACAGACAGCTTGTTTTGAAGGGCACCTTTGGAGGTTTGAAGTACAGCACAGGGTGGAGGCTTCACCTTAATCTTGAATTAAAAGGTTACTGGATCCTGTGGTTCCAGTATACCTTGCTTGCACGCGGTTTAGGGATTTGGGGTTTGGGGTTCCGACCCTTCAGGGGTCCTAAAGTCGGCTGAAGTTGACGGTTCCTCAGCTTCGTGGCTGGGGGTTTGGAATTTGAGATTATGTATAGGGTTTAGGGCTTAGTTCCGGGGAGTACCTTAAACCCTAAACCTTGGGGTCGCTACATTAGCAGGACATGCAAGCTCACGATCAAACTATGGCATACAGTGCAGTCGTAGGCTTTTTGCATGAAAGCTGACATGGTTTAGGGTTCAGAGTTCAGGGTTTAACGTCTAAGGGTTAGAGCTTATCAGGGTCTTGTTTAGGGTTTAGGATTTCGGGTTGAGGGTTACACTAATCGAAAACCACTGGATCAGCTGTAAACCTGAAGTCCTGAACGCTGACCCCCAAATGACCACAGATCCTCAACCTCAGCCCTGAACCAAAAACCCTAATCCCTACACCCCAAGCCACAAACCCTTTAACCCTAATCCCTAAACCCTAAGGATTATCTGAGCTGTAGCCTAGACTCCTTAGCTTTAGGATTTAGGGCTTAGGGTTTAGGGGCTAGGGTAGTCGGGATAGATATGGGGATTATAATCTAGGGTTTAGGGTTTAGAGGGCCATATAGGGGGGGTATATAGGGCAGCATTGTAAGCACTATAAAGGGAAGTTGCTAGGAGTTTAGACCCTAAACCCTCAACCCTATATGTCCCTATATGTCCCTTTATGATCCCTACATCCCTCTCCCTAATCCCAAAACTTTAAACCATAAACCCTAAACCCTAATCCCTAAACCCTAATCCCTAAACCCTAATCCCTAAAACCTATAGGAAATGAAGCCTGGCCCTGAGCTCCCGGCCCAACCAGCGGCACGAAGCCGTCGATCCCTGAACCGGCTTAGGGTTTAGGATTTAGG
>CAJNIZ010007891.1:124273-143876 GCA_905231905.1 Symbiodinium pilosum
GGTCCCGCCCCCGCCCCCCCCCCCCCAGAGTAACAGTCTATATTCGGGGTCCTATTAAGGGCTATATATAACTGTATTATAGTTATTATGGGCAGGACCCAAGGAACAGTGATGTGGGCAAATTTGGGTGTGCCGAGGCATTCCTCGATTACTCTGCACCAGTTGCGCTACCTCTTTGAACTACCTCCATTTTTTCCTGGAAGTTGGCTTGAACGTTGAGCCGTTTCTCTTTCTCTGACGAGACTTGGCTGTTGTTGATGTAATTTTTCAGAAGCTCAGCTTTAATGGAACCCCTAAACCCATAAAGAAAACACATGTGCAATCTTGGCCTATCAAGTCCGTAAACTCCGTTCTTGGCCCAGAAAAGCCCGACATCCCAATTCTTGGCCAGAAATGCGCTAAACCCTTAACATGAAACCCTAAACCCTTAAATCTGCACTCTAAGCCCTAAGCCTTCTTGGCCCAGAAAAGCGATGATGCAGATGATGCAGCGGGTTTGGTCAGGCGACTCTTCAGATGGAGGTTTCTCCATGCTGCAGGTCCTTGGATCATCTTTGGGCTTAGGGTGTAGGGTGTAAGGGTTTAGGCGTTAAGGGTTTAGCGTTAAAGGTTTAGGGGCTTAGGGTTTACGGGTTTAGGGTTCAAGGGTTTAGGGTTCGAGGGTTCAGGGTGAAAGGGTTTAGGGGTTTAGGGCCTAAGTGTCTAAGGAATTATGGCTTCCAGGCATCATAGAGGGGTGTGTCCGAAATGTGGGTTCCTTCTAAATTAGGTGGGTCCCCATTAGAAGGGCAGTTGAGCTTTGCGGTATGTGGGAGCACCCAGATTTCTCCAAAGCTCAAAGCATTCCCGCAAATTTTTCTTCGTCTGTCAGAAGTACATAGAAAGTCTGTGGGAGTATCGCAAGGGTCATAAGGTTTTGTAGATCATACCGGGGGGATGCTAGCAGCCAGACTGGTCGAAAGACTCACATGTCGTTGTTTACTATAAGCACTGTTATTGCTTTCATTACTGTTTCCTGCGGCAGGTCCTGGCTATTGTTTTTTTAGCCGGGCTCGCCCTAAATCCTAAGCAGGTCCTGGCTATTGCACTTTTGGCCGGGCTTTCCTTCTCTCTTTGCGACAGATGGTTGCCCATCTCAGCTGCTTCAGAAGAGCTGGCCATCGTGGCACTGCTCTGCGCTCTGGAGTTCGGCCGCCGCTGCTACCAAAAGGCGGGCCAGTCTAATAGGGATATATGGGGTATATAGGAATCTTATAGGGGTCACATTAAGGTTATATAGGGGTTATATAGGGAAAATGGAAATGAAAATGGTAACTACTATTTAGGGTTTAGGGTTTAGGGTTGGGGAGTGTCCAGTGGAGGCTTCAAAGGTAACTTATGCAGGGAATAATTTGGTATAATCGTGTAGGTTTATCGGTGTATACCAGGTGCCAACACTACCAAGCGGTGTGCGTTTCTTCTCTTGACGTTGACCTGATGCACTTTCCTACGCCCTAGAGAAGCCCAAGCTCCCAATCCTAAATCCTCAACTTAGGGTTTAGGGTTTAGGGTTAGGGCTAGGGGTTTAGGGTTTAGGGGTTTAGGGTTTAGGGTTTAGGGTTTAGGGTTTAATCTGAACCAGCAATGTACCCTCACCACTCTAAACCCAAGCTGTGACTACCCCTTGAGCACCGAGTAAATCATTACTCTCAGCATCAGCAAAAGGGCGACTCGCCAATGCCGTAAATTATTTGCGTTCCCCGAGTCCTTGAACCAACCCCTGATTTCTAAACCATCGGCCTATAACCCAGAACCTCCATCCCTACGAAAACATGAAGCATGAATTGCTCGAGATACTATTCACTTACAATCCTTGTAATTATAGCCAGCTATAGCCCTAAACCTCAGACCCACAGAAGCCCCCAAACCCAACGCCCCAAACCGAACCCCAAAGCCGCAAAACCCCAAGACCCCAAGACCCAAACCCAGACCCAAAACCCTCAACCTCAACCCCTGAACTTAGCTCGTTATTAGCCTCTTGTAGGGGTTGGGGTAGCCAAAGCCCCTTATCTCACTGGTTCTTAGCAGAGAGTTAACACGGGAATATCATCCTTCTATAATCCATAGATAAGACATTTCCTTATTCCTTACGAAACCCTAAACCGTAATCCCTCATCCCTAAACCCTAAGCCCTATATCCTAAACCTTCCCTAAACCATAGATCCTAAATCCTAAACCCTATATCCTAGACCCTTCAATCTCTTATTCCCTACTAACCTCCAGTAAGTTGTGCAGCTTCCAGGTGCCGCCTGGCGGGTCCGATCAGAACCTCAAGACTCGACTCAAGGCAAGGGCTTCTTAGGAGGAAGGTTTTGGGTTTGGGATATAGGTTAGGAAGAGCCCCGAGGCACCCGCAGATAGGACAAACGCTCTAAGTAAGTTCTGGGTTCCCTTCTAAATGCCTTGAAAGTGTGGAAGTGTCCTTTTTATAGGGCCCGTCCTATCTGGAAGTCCCCTGGACCTAGAAATCTCCCTGTTGGAGGAGGTGTCTTCATAACATTTTCTATTACCATAGAATAGTGTCGCCCAAATCCTTCTGCCAAATATTTTGGCCCTACCAGACCTTGCGCGGGCCCACATATCTAAGCCTTGGGAAGTCTGATAGGACAATACATGTGGAGTCATGCAAGATTTTGCCTGCGAACCGTGGACCCTCAACCTTCGACCCTAAACACTAATTACATTTGAGCAACCTGTCAACCCCTCAACGTGAAGCCCCCACCGAATCTAAACAGCTATAAGCTGCTGTAAGCCCCAAATATCCCTACGAGACCAGGTGGGTGACCTGCTGGAGCAGTCCTCCGACTCAGCCTCGCAGGTGGGAAAAGTCTTGAGTCCTAGGGTTTACGAGGGCTTAGGGCTTAGGGTTTGCAAGTTTTGAAGTGTTGGGCTTTGGGTGAAAGGCGATACAAAGTGACACTGTGTTCTGTTCCCCAACATGGGTATATCCACAAAAATCTTTACATAGTCCCCCAAACCCTAAAACCGCTTAACCCTGACCCTATTGACCCCTACATGTCCCTTTTCTATCCCTAAACTTTAAATCCTAAACCTACAAGCCCTAAACCCTAAAACATTAAACCCTAAAACCCCAAACCCCAAACCCTAAACCCAAAAACCCTAAAACCCCCAAACCCTAAACAGCCTAAAATCCCAGGTGTCCTCAGAGGCAGAGGCTGAAGGAGGCGGCCTTCAGCGGAAGCTTCAGGTCGCCGCCCGGGCTGGAGACTGGGCGATGAGAACTGCCCTGAAACCCCCAGGGTTGGAGGGTTTTAGCGTTTTAGTTTTTTTTTTGTTTTTTTTCTTTCGGGTTTTAGGTTTTTGGTGTCTTAGGTTTTAGGGGTGTAGGATTTTTAGGCTTTTATGGGTTTTGAGTTTTTAGGCCTTAGTCTACGGTTTCAGGTTTTAGGGTGTTAATTAGGGTTTACTGCAGGCTTTAGGATTTGGGGGTTTAGGATACCGACAGGGGGTTAAGGGTCCAGGGTTCAGGACGCGCTGGTCGTTCTGAGTCTGAGGGAATTAGAGGTTTTGGGCTTAGGTCGGGTACTGCCCCCACCCAGTAACAGTCGACATTAGGGGTCCTATTAAGGGCTATATATAACCACATTAGACTTATTATCCAACTGTTTCTGAGTGGGAGCGGTATTCAAGCTAAACCCCACCATCGTCATGCTCTTGGGCAGAGGGGTCTGGTTGCGGGAGTCCGGAAACAGGCATCTAGGGTCTCTAGGCCTTAAGATGAGGGGGTAGGGTGTAGGAGTCAGTCATGTCGAGGCATCCAGCCATGGTTCCCAAACGCTTCCCGCAATTCAGGGTCAGCCCATGGAGATTCATGGGACACCCCATGAAAGTCCAAACACGTCCATGAACTCTCAACATTCTGAGATCGCAGGATGATATGGACAGGTTCAACAGCAGTTCTCGATGCTTTCGCCTACGTATTACGTCCGTTCAAACCGCCAAACCCCTGTCCACGTGCATGAAAAGCCTGAATGAGCATGTGCTTGGCCACTGCTTACTAGGAGCATCGGTTGTTGCACCTTACAGTTGGTATCTGGCTATGGAGGGGGATTATCCTAAAGCTCCTGGCAAAGGCGGGATTAGGGTTTAGGGTTTAGGGTTTAGGGTTGGGATGGACACCCCTTTTCTTCAAGATTTACAGTATGGCCGTTGAATAAAACATAATCCAAAGCCCAAAATCTCAATCCCTCGACCTAAATGGTAGTTTCCCAAAATAAGGGGACCCCAAATTTGACCCCAAAATACAATAATCCTTATTATTGGGACCCCTAAAAGGTACCCTTGATTTTGGGAAACACCCAAATCTTGAACCCTGTTCGCATGACAAGGAGATGCCTGCACTGCGGAGGCCCTCCTGGCAAAGATGCGGATGACGAAGCTTGGAAGTTTTGGGTAGTAAGATGATTTTGGCTAGGCTTTTGGTTTAGGGTTAGTGTATAATTTTCATTTTGGTAACCCTTGAGTATGGGGCTACACACGGCTTGTATACAGGGATATAGATTACACACGGCTTATATACAGGGATATAGAAGGGTTGCAGAGGGATATATAGGGATTATAGCACGAGGATTTAGATAGCCCCGCAGAAGGATTCTGTAGGGACATAAGGGGATGATACTAAGTTTTCATTAGTGTCAGCCCCCCAAAAGCAGCGCCCTGTAGCTATCATATGATTGTAAACGGGTCCTAACCTGTGGGAACATTAATTGGGGTTGCCAAAATGCTGTGAGGGTAACAAGGAAGCGCAATGACTTGTTTTCTTCGCAGTAAGCATGCTTGATGGAGGTATACGTGCAGGACCTCCGTGACAGACTTACGGTGAGGCGCTTTAAAATGGAAGCATCAAAAGCTCACTTTCTGCAAAATGGAGAGCCCAGAGAACTATAAACCATCAAATTCCGGGTGTGGTTCTAAAAGCCCACACACGTATAGGTGTAGGGTTTAGGGTTTACAGTAGGGTTTAGGTTTCGGGAAGCCGTTTCTAACCCCAAATCCTACAGTCATCCTTAGAAAAGGAAGCAGCTGAGCGCAGCGTCCTTCGGGGCCATCATCAGCGTGTCTTGCCTTTTGTTCATAGCCCTAAACCCTAAACCCTAAATAGGGAATGGAGGTATGGATTTTACAGAAACCCTTATCATTGCCCACGATACCCGAAAAGCTAGGCCCTAGTCTTAGTCCCTACAACCATGAACCCTCCACCCAGCCAGTGCTAAAGGCGGCCAGGGAAAATGAGAAGGTGAAAGAAAGCAGAACACAATGGAATTGATAAGGGAATTGGTGTCAGGGATTCTTCGGGTAAGGTTAAGCCTAGGTTTCTTGCAAGAGTTTGCGTGAGGTCTTCAGCGGTAGATGACAATTGACTGGCTCCGGAAGAGCCAGTAGTGTGTGAAAACTGGGTGTTTGGAGACTCTAGGACTTCACAAGTGTGTATAGGACGCGCATTTCGTTCCATGAGTTGCCGAAGTGCTGCATCTTGCAGGCTAAAGCGGTAGCAAAAGCATTGCAGGAGTTTTTTGTGTGTGCGGAAGCGCAAGAGTTTCCCCAGAGGCGGCTCAACGGCCTGTCTTTGCTACAGCACACCGGCCGTCTTGCTTCTGAAATAAGCTACAGCCTGAACTCCTTACGGGGGGTTATATAGGGGGTTATATATGGGAGATAAGGCGGATACTAGGAGTCTAGACTATGGCTGAAATGGGCAATGCGCGTGGCACTCTGTCGTATGCTCTGGGGGAGGAACGTTATCACGGTCTGGGCATGGATGCTTGAGCGCTGGGGGACGATCGGATCACCTCCTCTGCAAGGGCGGTCACTGAATCCTAAACCGTGAAGCCTCAACGTGGACAACCCTAAACCTTAAATTCCAAAACTTATTCCTAGGTATTCGCCCGCAGCCGCAATGCCCAGGGGGCCGAGAAGTGGCTCCGGGCGCTGATTGCGGAGGAGGGGTTATGACTTAACTGTAACCCCAAGTGAGGGTTTTCCCAAATAATAAGGATTATAGTACTTTAGGGTCTATATTGGGGGTCCCCAAACTACCAATTACCACAGTCTTGTGTGTTATACATTCTAGTCTCGATCTAAACGGCAATTATTACCAAGCTGTAGGTAATTGGGTTTAGGGTTAAGGGTTGCAGGCTTTAGGGTTCCATATTAGTTTTGAGGGAGTTCACAGCCTAATTCCTAAACCCAGTCATTCCCAGGTATCCCTATAGGCTTTAGGGTTTAGGGTAGTACCTTTGACATCATCCTCTTAAAGATCCTTGGGATTTCGAGGCTCGAGGGTTGGGTGCTACTTGGGATCAAACGGATGGAGGGGCAGTTAGCTTTGATGGTTTAGGGTTTAAGGTTTAGGGAGGCTTAGTGGGACAGATCTTTATCACTTTCTGAACGTACTGGTTGGTATTGGGCAATGAAGGACGGGAAGAGAAAACGGAAAATACATTAAGGATTATGTAGGGGCTACTATAGCATTGCAGCAGCCAACTCGCAAAAATCCGCCCTTCGCGATCAAGTTTCCGTCTTCAAGCCAGCCAAACTACTGAAATCCTCAAACCTGACAGAAAACCTGTAAGTCAGCTTTCAAAAGACTTAGCAGCTTTTTTCGTCTGCCCTTCCAAGGATCAGGACTCAACCTCATCCCCAAAACCATTGTAGATGCCATGTGCTCGTTATGCCTTGAGGCTCGAAGATGGAGTAGGAGGAGTTGTAGTAGTCAATGTGTGTCTTTGTGTTGGGATGTCTGTCGCCGTGGCTACTTTTTTTTTCGCATAGCCCCACTACATCGTATCATTTTCCATCACTCTCCTATGACAGCTCTACCTCTACCGACAGGTCCCGCATCCTGGTCCATCAACCCTGAACAATAGACCCTAAACCCGAAACCCTAAACTTCCATCACATAGGGTTAAGAGTTTATCTCTACCCCTACACCTGCTACAGGACATCGGCAAGCCGAACGTGATCAGCGTGAACATGGTCATCTCAACATTCGCCAAGCAAGGCCCTACACCTTTAGCCCAACGAAATTGTACATCCTAATCCCTAAAACCCTAAACCCTAAGCTTAAGGTTCCTGCTGCTCCAAAATAATAAGGCCTGGCCCTTAACCCCACATCCTGACCCTATATCCTACATCCCAGCGATGAACAAAAGGCGTTTCGTCAACTAGTGACCTAGTTCAGGGTTTATGGTTTAGGGTATTGGGTGGTTTTGGGGTCTATGGTTTAGAGTCTACCTAGATCCGAGGCCCTGAGCTACACCCCCCGGAACCGCATTCGTGGGGACCTTATATCCTTATCATATTCACCCCAAAAGCAGGTAGAACCCAAAGAAGTAGTATCTTATTTAGGGATACTATGGTACCCAATATAGAGTAAGATTATATCCTCCTTTTGGGGTATACTATTTTATATAAGGGATGTAATCTTACTGGGTTTAGCCACCAAAAAAATTCCACTCAAATGAAAGCTTAGCCTCCAAACCCTAAACCCTAAACCCTAAACCCTAAGCAGGCAACGTAGCCAAGGCGGAGCACTGGCTAAGGCCGGGCAAGTTGCAACAATCTTGCAGGACAACAGTGGAATAGTTTAGGGTTAAGGGGTTTAGGGTTTAGGGGTTCACGGTGTAGGGTTTAGGGGTTAGTGTTCAGGGTTTAGGGGTTTGGGTTTAGGATGATAGCAGTTATAGTCACAACCGTTATGCATAATCGTAGCACCCATGGTAAGAGTCATCATGCTTTGAAGAAGATGGACTTTTGAACAACAGCTCAATTCTTATCGTTTACTTCCTTGGATATTTTTCTGTCAATCGGATCGCTAAAGCGAGACCGCTTCGGCAAGGGTAGGGGAGAGCGGTCAGAGCGGCCCCATTGCCTCAAACGAACCACGCATGCGAATTGCTGGCCGCTGGGAGGGGGTAGGGGGAGGGTAACTCCTAGTCTCCCTCCCTGGACATAAACGCCCCAGGCCTCTGGCTTCAGCGGATATTTTAAAAGTAGTAAACCCTCACACAACAGCAGCTATTTTGCATGTTCTTTTCCATTTGATTCTCCATTGTAGGGCGAGAGGTTACCCCAACACTTGATTTCCAAACCCTTGAGCACTGGACTAGCCCCAAACCCTATGCACTGAACCCTTAACCCCAAGTTTTTTTCCCAAACCCCTAAACTCTAAACCCCAAACTCTATTAAAACAAAAACAGCTGAGGGAGATGCCCAAGCTTGGCCTAGAGGCGGTAGCTGGGCGCAACTTTGGAGTTTAGGGTTTAGGGGTTTAGGGGTGTAGGGTTTAGGGTTTAGGGTTCAAGGCTTGGGGGGGAGAGGGCTCAGGCCCCCTGAATGGGGTTGTAATGACGCTTAAACAAGGGGATGTACAGGGTTTGAAATTCATATGAGCCCTTGTCTAAACTCCTAGTATCCCCCGTAATAACCCCTATAGTAGTCCCCTAGATAATCCCCCATATAGCCCCCCTAGCCCCCCCTTTAGGGAGTTTAGACTACAGCTCATATAGGGCTTAGCATCTAGGATTTATGGTTCAGTGTAGAGCTTGGAGTTTAGAGCCTAAGGCTTAGGACGTGGAATGCTGGGCCTGGGTTTAAGAGTCTGGGTTTAGGGTTCAGGGTTCAGGGTTCAAGGTTTAGGGTTCAGGGTTTAGGATTTAGGGTTTAGGGTTAGGTGCAAAGATTTGAGGCTTAGAGTTCTCGGTTTCAAGTCTTGAACTGACACAAGAAAGCAGCTGTCGAACCCCTCCTGTGCATATATCCAGGAACATCCTCACAATTTAGAAGCCTGAATAGTGTTGAAGTCATCCCTTAATGATCCTTCGTATGCACAGATTGCTGCTAAACCAAATTCCGGCTTTAGTCCATGTTGATTTTATCAGACATGTGATTCCTTTGTTGCATCTGTTTTTGGCCTCTAGACCCTATGTCCCTGCTATATAATCCCTACGTATCTCCTATGTAATGATTTTAAAGGTAGGTCTTAGAGCCCGTTAAATCCTACATCCCAAGCACTACAATAGGGCCCTTCCATCCTAAACCCTAAACCCTAAATCCTAAACCCTAAACCCTAAACTCTAAACCCTAAACCCTAAATCCTACATCCTAAACCCTAAACCCTTAGCCCTACCATCCTCCCAGGACATCATGAGCTACAATGCTGTGATCGACGCTTGCGCCCAGGCCACAGAACCGCCACGACCCCTCCCAACATGCAGAGGTTTAGGGTTTAGGGTCCCCAAGCTGATGAGAGGTAATAAGGGCGAGTAACGAATAACATTTAATGAGCCCAAAAAAGTCCTCAAGAATGTTTAACAAGGTCTTAATTCGTGGGCCTAAAATCCCCCATGCAACCATAGTCCCTTCTATCCCTCAACCCCGCCTGAACCCCACACCCTGAACCCTAAACCCTAAGCCTTAAACCCCCCTACAAAACCCCATGAACAGGCCGGGGACATCGCCCGAGCTGAGCGCTGGCAAACTGCCTGGAAGGGGCTTTGGGGTTGAGGGACTCAGGGTTTTAGGGTTTAGGGTGGTTGAGGGTTTTGGGATTGGGGGTTTAGCGTTTGAGGGGTTACAGTATTTGGGGTTTTCAGGTTTAGGGCTTTAGGGTGTTGAGTTGTAGGGCCCAGGGTTGAGCTAGGGTTTCGTGATGTTGGGGTTTAGAGTTGAGTGATTCAAAGTTCAGGGTGTAGGCTAGTTTCCTTGAAGCTTGCGAGTACTGCTGTATCAAACAAGAATTGCCGCCCTCAACCCTAAACCCTGAACCCTAAAGCACGGGCAGCAGATCTGATGTTTTATGGTGTGACGATTTTAATGGGCTTGACCAAAGAGCCCCTTCTACATTGCAGCTGGCATGAGGTTCTGGCTCTTCTTGCTACATCTTGGTTGTGATCCCCTTGTCTTGGGCTTGTCCGTTCGTCGAGTTGCTGGCTTACCTTTATTTGCTATAGAAGCTGTGTCATACCCTACCCTTACTTGACATCTGGTCCCAAAATTATGAACCTCGAAAAAATATTACACCCAGCCTTAAACGCTGTAATTTTGGTCACTTAGGCAAGACCCCTGCAAACTATGGACATTCTTTTAGGGCGAGACGCAGTGCCGCACACAACAGCTGTGACGTGCAACAGCTCCGACCCTCCCTCCACACAAAGGCGGCTGCAAAGCAAGCACAAGTAAGCAGATGAGGGATTTTGCAAGGCTCGGCGCGGGGCCTCGCACGCTTAACCAAAAGGGGGGTAGTATCAGGTCTACATACAACCAGTCCGTATAGACTTAAACCCTATGCACCTTCCTCATAGCCACATTGTAAACAGAGACTCGCGTGAGCTCAGGCTTCAGAAGCTTCGCGAGGGCCCCCGCCCCAACATCGTGAGCTTCAGCTCGGTCCTCCATGCCTGCGCAAAGGCCCATGGGATTAGGGTATAGGGTTTAGGGTTTAGGGTTTAGGGTTGAGTGGGGTTATGAGGAGCAGGGTATATACGGAAGAATGGGAAGAATGGAAAAGAACATGGACATTAAGATGTAGGGTGTGGGGTTAAGGTGCTTCGATCCCACGGATTCGGATTTTGGGGCTAAGGGTTGTGAACTGAGGGCCCGCGGTTTCACGATACTGGGTTTCAGGAACTTAGATTAAGTTACCATAATGGGTACATATGTTTCCCCAATCTAGCAACTTAGATTAAATTCCTCAATAGCAATCTAGGATGGCAGTCATCAGTGTTGGCCACGTGTTTTGTGCGGTGTAGGGTGAACGAATGGGTGGTATAATAGTCAGAAGGGCAGGGGAGTATCGATCCTGAACCTTTTCTCTTTTTGCTCTGCCCCTCCTTTCCTCTCCCTTACTGGAGGTTAGTAGGGAACAAGGCAAAATAATCCCTATGTAATCCATACATAAATATATTCCCTAGTCCCCTACTAACTAACCCCCAGCAAGCTCCCCAAGGCAGGCGACGCGGATCGCGCAGAGCAGTGGCTCCATCGAATGAAAATGGAAGACGGCTTGACGCCCAACGTCATCTGCTACAATTCTGCAGCCCAACAGATTTGAGTAGCATTTTAAGCTGGGATAGTATATAATTGCCCCCAAGATATAGTGTTCTATAGGAAATGTAGTCCCAATTGGCTCAACCACCAATCAAAGCCACTCGTTTGAGAATTGCGGTATTGGGGTTGGGGACTTGCAGTTCTGCGACCCAACAAATCTTGGGGCTTGGGAAACGCCTACCGCGACACAATTCTTGGGAGGGTCGGTTGAGCATTTGGACTGAGTGTGGGGGATTTCTTTCGATTTCAGTATGGTATGGGATTTTGTACTAGTCCAGGCTGCTACGTTGCGCAGCGTTGGGTTTTAGGTTCAGCATGCGTTCTCGGACCCTGAGCAGCAAAGGTAATTCATGCATGCTGCCGAAAAGGCGAAGCCCGGCGGGCCGAGGACAGTTCTGCACCACAGGGCCGCAGGGTTTAGGATTTAGGATGTAGGGTTTGGAGTTTAGGGTTTGGGGTTTGGGGTCTAGGGTTTGGAGTTTAGGGTTTCTATTCTGGTGAGGTCCAAAGTGCTTCTGCTCAGGTTGCCGTCATAGAGGAATGTGCCGTCCCCTCAGCACTCTCTTCTCTTATAGTATAACCCCACTGTTTTTGGTAAGAAATTGATTGCAATATAGGTAAAAGGCTTTGCGGGGACTACCTCCAACCTTTAGGGCCCATAGTCCCCTGAGCACTCTCTTCTCTTATAGCATAACCCCAGTGTTGTTGGGTTGCAGGTAAAAGGCGCTACAGGGACTACATCCAGCCTGTAGGCCCCATAGTCTTGATGGCCGTGAGGGTTTTGAGGTTGGTGTGGATACATATTGACACTTACTTGGGGTGATACTGGGGTTATAGTCCCCTTTACCTTTAGCTTCGGAAAGGGGAAATCCAGCTTACGCGGGGGTTGCGCTCATATGCCTCCTTTTTGGCAAGTGCCTAAAGTTTGACGATTCGCACGTCGGGTACACGTGTTGTGCGGGCACGGGGGGGGGGGGTGGAGGTGTTTCCTGTTCGGGAATGTTGATGGCACGGGAAGTTCCCCATCTCAGACTACCTTGTTCTTACAACTAGGCTTTCTCACACTAATTGTCCTTGTGGCCGCCTCTTCTAGAGCTGTTTCACGGCACTAAACCCTAAAGCACCCTAAGCTGTGCCCCGCAAACTCGACAGACATAAAACCTTCGCCAGTTTGGCAGGACTGGCTGATGCGCCTTCAGGAGGGCGGTGTCCAGCCAACTGTGAGCAGCTATGGCGCCATCATCGCCACTCTGATCGTTTGTCCATATGGCAGTTTCCCAAAATAGGCCCAAGACATTATAATCCTTATTGTAAGGACCCCCCGCAAACAGGTGCCCCTAAAATTGTTATCGTTTTACCGTCATTTTCAAGTTTGCATATTGTTCACCATTTTCGGCATTTTTTGGCAATTGATAATTCTCATCATGTCAAAATTTCCTCATTTTCATCATTTTTGCATTGCCTTGAACCAATTTTCATCATTTGCAACAGTTTGCATGATTTCTCATCATGAAAGCAAATACTGGAAATTGCCACAACTTGTCTGGGTTCTAGAGAAGCCCAACGTAATTCGGGCCCACCGAAATCCCAGATCCTAAACTCTAGGGCTTTGCGCTGGGCAAGGCATAGCGATCTCACGCTACCTCAACCTAACTGGTGGCTTGCTTAAATAGGACATAGTCCCCAAACTTGTGCTATTTCAGGTTTCGCAATTTTGCAATTTTATGAACTTGGCCAGTTGGTAGTTTCCATATGGGGGACCCCAACATGGACCCCAACATGGACCCGTTATCATGGGCATCCTAACAAAGGCACCCCACTTTTGGACCCCTGAGAGCCTGCAAAATCCCTGGCCCTATATATCCTTATGATATAACCTCTATATCTCTTTAAGGTACCCCTGATTATCCCTATGTATCCTTATAATATAACCTCTATATCCCTTTAAGGTACCCCTGATTTTTTGAAAGCTGCCAGACGATGGCCCAGGACTATCACGCCAAAGCCGGTGAAACTGCCCCAGCAGAGGCCTGGACTCTTGGCCTCTGCTTCAAAGTGGTTGGTTTAGGGTTTAGAGTTTAGGGCTTAGGGTTTAGTGGTCAGGGCTTAGGGTTTAGAGTTTAGTGCTCAGAGCTTAGGGTTTAGTGTTTAGGGCTTAGGGTGTACGGTTTAGAGTTTAGGGTTTAGGGGGTGTTTAGGGTGTAGGGCAGCGCCAGGGTTGATGGCTTGCTTGGAGGTTTATGGGCAGCTGGCAGCTAGAAAAGCAAGTGGCTATAGCCAAATTACTTTGCACCATGTACCACCAAGTGGGTACCCCCGAGCCCTTAACCCTAAAACCCTTAACTCCACGCGGTCTGAGACTTCCCCAAACCCTAGACGCTAAACCCTAGACCCTAAACCCTAAAGGCCTAGTATTGCAGTTACCTTTGTGCAGCTGGAAAAAGGTCCGTTAAAAAACCCTAAAGGCCTCTATTTGGCCGGGCTGAGGATTGCTCGCATGGAAGCCGCTGGCGTGAAGGCGGATGTGGCAAGCTACAACATGATCCTGTCGGCTCACTGCAGATCCAGGACCATGAAAGGCCTTTTGAAGGATTTAGGTTGGGTACTGCCCCCACCCAGTAGCAGTCTATATTAGGGGTCCTATTAAGGGCTATATATAACCCTATTATATTTATTATCCAACTGTTACTGAGGGGGACAGTACCCAAGATTTAGGGCTTGAGGTCTAGGGACTTTACAGGGACTACATACATTAGGCAAGATCCCCAAAGTAGAGGGTACCCATGATTCAGGGAAATCCTGATCAGAAAAGCTTTATAGAATCCCAGATGAACTCTTAAAACGGTACGCATGCGTTCAGAAACCCCTTCCCTCAATACCATTCCAAGGAAACCTTAGCTACCAAACCTTGGACACTGAACCCTGAACCCTCAATCCTAGACCCGAGACCCTAGACCCTAGAATCTAAACCCTAAACTAAAAACTCTAGACCCCAAACCCTAAACCCCAAACATAACCTGGTCATCACATGTTTCATCGCAAGCGCAAGGCCCAAACCCAGTCGCCTTTAATCCCAAACGCTGAACTCCAAGCCTCACCCCTAGACTAGTTTTTGAGCTATAGTCTAAACTCCTTAAACAGGGGTTATATGGGGGAGTATATAGGGGAGTATTATAGGGCGTATTAAGGGGATACTAGGAGTTAAGACTATAGGTCATATAGGGATTATAGGGTTATAGAGGAAAATGGAAAAGAAAATGGAAACTATTATAACGGGTTTAGGGTTTAGAGTTTAGGGTTGGTAGGGCTTAGCGTCACCAACCCCCTCAACCTCAACTCCTTAGTGGTTTGAGGGTTCGGGGTTTATTTGGGGAATACCTGGGTCATAACCTGGCAATCTGCTCGAGCCGATCGTCTCTGATACATGTAGCAAGTACTGTAGCCATCACTAGTGCTTCTTAATATGAATACGTATTTGGCTACTCTGGCTTTGAGTATCTTCCCATTGCGTCGAGGTGCTGAGAAGTTCTTGCAGACGCTGCATTCCAAACAAGCGTTGGGGCCTTAGCCGTGTTTTTTTGGGTTGTGTTACTCTTGACAGGCTCGCGGTATCACTCAGAGAGTTGATTTCCGTAGATTCCCTATGTGCCGCGACCCAAAACCCGAGTCTAGTTGGTTTTATAGGAATGAAACCCTAAACCCTAATCTCTAAACTCAACTCATGCCGCCCCTCGTTATTTTGGTAGGATTCGATCAAACCCTAAACCCTTAACCCAAAACCCTAAACCCGGAGCCATCCCTAAGAGGGACCTCTAGTACTCTGGCTTCCCCACGTGTCCCAGATGGGCTTGCTGGAAGATCCTGTACTGAAGGCGTGCCTGGAGTTTCCCTAGAGTGGAACCCTCAACACTAAACCTTTCAGTATTTTGTTGTTCATTAACAGGGAAACCCTTAAGAACTTAGAGTTTGCAACAGAGCGCCCTCGCTCGCATCCCTCTTGGTAGCCTTCATCTGAGTTGCTCTTCAGGAACTTATGTAAGTCAAGTTACTGTACTGAGCAAGCCGTATTATTTATTCTATGCCCATACTATGGTAACTTTGCCCAGATCCCCCCAAAGCTGAGGCCAGTGAACACAAGCACTTTGAACTTGATGATCGGTGGCTATGCTCGCCTAGGGGCCGCTGGTCTTTCTTATGTCGTTTTGTGGACTTTTGTTTTGCTAGGTTCAGAGCTTGATCAGGGTTGTCTTTACATACTGTTTGTTAGTTTATGGGGGGGGGGTTGGGTTCTTTGATTAAGGGATAAGCTTGCTCAGAGTGCATTTCAGGTCTTCTTATTGGGTTCATAGTTTGAGTTCAGGGTCTGTGGCTGTTTCCGTGCATGGCGGCGGCCACCTTACACAGCGCCAAATGGTCAAGGGCAGAAAAACTTAAGAACGCGCCCGTGGCTGTCTCGAACTACTTGTTAAGACCTGTCAAGACCTCTTGGGAAGTAGAGAACTTGGATCAAGGACACTTGCTTTTGTGGAGCAATTTGATTTACAAGCTCAGTCAGACTCATTGAAAATCTATCTCCTTGAGCAGTGGTATGCATTGCCTCCCAACCAGCAGAGGACACAAGTGGCGCCATTGCTTGCCTGCGCAGTTTCAAGGAGAGGGCCGTGAGCGCGGACAGTACCTGGTTGGTCATGGAAACATGGTTTCCTTCGAGGTTCATGGGTAACTATAGGTAGAGTACTAAGTACTTCAATGAGGTGATAACCATGAGCCAGTATAACCTGAAGCCACTCCTTGCAACCAGGGTTTAGGATTTAGTACCCCCTAGAAACCCCAAACTCTAAAACACTATGAAAGTCGTCACCGCAATGGATGTCATCATTCGTCCACTTCAAACCCTAAACCCGAAACGGCCTCAGGTATGACCTGGAAGTTGATGGTGAAGGCTGTCACGGAGGGAAGTAGCTCTGCTGCTATCCAGCTGCTCGAGGCTGGCCAACAGGGGCGTATGTAGGGATTTTAGAAGGATATAGGGGTTAGGGTTTAGGATATAGTGTTTAGGGGTTTGGGATATACAGGGATTATGTAAGGACATAGAGGGTTTAGGGTCTAGAGGTTTGGGTTTAGGGTTTTGTCTATGAGGTATTGTGGGGGGCGAGGAGGCATGCTCATGCCATCTGTACCACCGTCTTGGCACGAGAGGTTTGAGAAATGAAAGCAACGGAAAAGAGCATGGAAACTACTAGAATTTGATTGCATCGGGTTTAGGGTTTAGAGTCTACCCTCCCCAAAACTAACATGGGGCACCAACTCGGCCCACTTCCATAGGACCATAGTCTTTGCAACAGCCCTCGTAATCTTGTCAGCCCACTATTTGACCGATCAGGGCACCCCCTGCTCCAGAGAGCTTACGACCCAAATCTCACATATACTTAACCCTAATGTAGAGGCCTGTGTTTCTGTTCCAAACATTATTGCTGTATGACCCTTATGTAGGTATAGTATACAGCAACCCAGATACATTTTCAATTACATTTATATTTCCATTTGCTCTATATGGTGATTTCCCACTTCGTGGGTATCCCAATATAGACCCCAATATACTAGACTCCGTATCATGGGGACCCCTTAAAATGGTTCTGCTCGCCTTGGGAAACCGCCAGATGTTCTAGCTCTATAGACCCCACACCAGCCAACCAAGGAGTTTCTAAGCAGTATATCATCTCCGTTTCCATTTTCCCCATATATAATCCGGAACGTCCCTACGTAATCATTGTCTACATAGTCATTATGTATATGAACCCAAAGCCGTGTGCCAATCATCCACGGGCCCCGTGAAACTGCTTGGCCATTCCTATAAAGCCCGACATCATGCCTATAAGCCTTAAAACCCTGAAGGAACTGAACCCTAAATCCTAGGCCCTATGCCATCCCCACTGCCCCCAAAAACACACACACACACACATATATATAGATGGATAGATAAATCGATAGATATACAGATATACCCTAAACCTATACCCTAAATTCCTAATTTTTGCACACCATCAGCGGGAGGCCCTTAGCGCCGAGGGTTTTGCGCCGGAGCTCGCCTGCTTCAACGCCATCCTGGCACATTTTGCCGCCAAGAAGGACAGCCCGGCTTAGGATATAGGATTTAGGCTTTAGGGTTTAGGATATAGGGTTTAGGATATAGGGTTTAGGATTTAGGGTTTCGGATTTAGGGTTTAGGATATAGGGTTCAGGCTTTGGGGTTTCAGGTTTGAAGGGCTTAGCGGGAGTTATTTGGACGCCCAAGCCCCAGAACTAAACACTAAAACTCTGAGCCTTCAAAACCCGAAGCCCCAAAGCGAACCCTGAACCTGAATTAAACCCAAAACGGCGTAATTGTGGAGAGCTAACTTCAAAGCCCTGAACCCAAGATCCCTGACTCTAAAGCATGTAACTCCCAAAGCCCGAATCCAAAATCCTAAGTCCGATAGTCCCAATACCAGTCCCTTTCAACCCTCATGTCTTGCATCCTATATTCCCGAAATCCTATTTTAAGTGACCCTAAACCGTCTCCGCGTCACACCTAAACCCTAAACCCTAAACAGAGGATGTGGCCAGTGCGGAGAGATGCATGCAGAGCCTTATCAAAGCCGGGCTTAAACCGGATGCTGCGAGCTTCTGGACCGTTTTTCTAAAAGGTTTTGGAGTTTAGGGTTTGGGGGTTTAGGGTTAAGGGGTTTAGGGTTTAGGGGTTTAGGGTTTGGGGTTGTTCATAGTGGTCAGTAGACTGTAAGATTGGATCCCTGTAGTCGTCCTTAATGTAACCCATTCCTTTATTCCTTACTGATCACCAGAGAGGTTAACGTTTTAGGATTAAGGGCTTGAATAGTGAGCAAGATCATCGGCCTATAGTCCCTTCTGCAATTGGTCGGGGTCTCGGGTTTTCAATTGCACTGGAATATAGTATACCCACACAGCCTTACTTATTCAAGAAGTGTATGCCGCTAAGATAGTTCCTAGACGGACCATCTGAGGCTTTTCTGCAATGCTGCAAGCATGTGCCGGGGCCGGCGATGCTCTTCGTGGCGAGCATTGGCTCTGTCAAATGGTGAGGGTTTCCTCACAAATTATTAGGGTAAACGCACGGACGTTAACGCACAGATCTTAAGAATTCAATTGGGTTTCGGCCTACCGTAGATCACATGTTGAGCATTCAGGTAGTATGTTGGGATATTATTCTCACCCTGAACCCTAACCTTGAATGCCCAACCTGGACCTCAAGAATACGTAAAATGATGGCCCAAAGCCCTAAAAGATAGTTGACAAGCCTGTTATTCTACATACTTGGAGGCCCAATGTAGACCCACCCCCCGAAATAATTAGTCCTTAGCATAGGAAAGCCCCAAGCCTAGAACCCTAGACCCTATAGTCCCCCTCAAGTAGATAGAATATGGCTTTGGGTATGTTATGATAAGGTCCCCATATACCCCATATTCTACCTACTTGAGGGGGACTATAAAAGCCCAAACCTTTTATGGTTTCAGGAGGTTTCTGAGCCCCTCCAGGTGGCCGAGGGCTTAGAAGCCCACGCTTCGGTGATCGGCCAGTTCTTTCATGGCCTCAGCCATTTGGCGCAAAACTTTTGGGGTTTAGGGTGTAGGATTTAGGGTTTAGGGGGGTTTGAGGGGTTTAGGGTCAAGGGCTTAGGGTCTGGGATTTAGAGTTAAAGTTTGGGTCTTTAGATACGGGAGTTTGGGGGTGTAGGGGCTCAGAGTTGCAGGGCTTTACAGGCTTATAGACCCCCTTAAGTAGATAGAATATGGTGTATATGGGCATCTTATTATAATATACCCACAGCCATATTCTATCTACTTAAGGGGGACTATAGGGCTTAGTGCTTTAGAGTTGCCACATCATGTTGCATTTGCTTTTCTCCATTTGATTCTCCACTTCTGGAAGAATCTTCTTGCATAGCGCCATATACTCCCAGTATGTCCCTGTAGTATCCCCATGGACTCCCTACTCCTTATTTTGCCCCCTATGACTCCTAAAAGGACACGGACTATTCTGGGGGAATTAAAGGGGGATACTAGGAGTTTCGACTATAGCTCATATAACCCCGTATAAAGCCCTTAAAACCCAATAATATAGTTCCATCATATTCCTTATACACTCCCTATATAATCCCACAAAAACCATCTAAACTCCTATGGCCCCACAGGTAAGCTCGGTGACGTGCAGCGCCTGGAGCGGCTTTTGCAGAAGTACAAGCTGGGGGGCGGCGAGCCCATTAGCAGCATGCGCCTGGGAGACGATTGAAGGGGTTTAGGGTTTAGGGTTTAGGGGTTTAGGGGTTTAGGGTTTAGGGGTTTAGGGGTTTAGGGTTTAGGGGTTAGGGGTTAGGGGTTTAGGGTGTAGGGTTTAGGGGTTTAGGGTTTAGGGAGATTGTACATGTGTCCGCCTGCCTGTTAAGATCATCTCTCTGAAAACGCCGCTGGTGCCATAAACA
>CAJNIZ010007891.1:150519-165775 GCA_905231905.1 Symbiodinium pilosum
CCCTCAAAACCCCTAAACCCTAAAACCCTAAAAAAGGAGCGCCTTTTGCTTCAACTCGGTGATCGAAGCCTGGGCCGAGGAGGGCAGCGTGGATCGGGCGCTGCACTGGCTGCAACCGGGCCCTGTAGAAGGGATGTATAGGAGGTTTAGGGTTTAGGGGTTTTAGGGTTTAGGGTTTAGGGTATAGCAGGTTTAGGGTTTAGGGTTTAGGGTTTAGGGTTTAGGGTATAGGAGGTTTAGGGTTTAGGGTTTAGGGTACAGGAGGTTTAGGGTTTAGGGTATAGGAGGTTTAGGGTTTAGGGTATAGGGTATTTAGGGTATAGGGTATAGGAGGTTTAGGGTTTAGGGTTTGGGGTATAGGAGGTTAAGAGTTTAGGTTAGACATAGTCACTTATCAAATCCTCTCTGTGCTATGAGCGCGATATAAACCTCATATAAGCCCTATACAGTCCCTATAATCATCGTTATATAATCTCTATATATACCCTATACGAACCCTCAAATCCCAGACATCCAAGGCAAGAAGCTCCCTTGTCGGGCGTAGAGAAACGCAGCCTAAGTGTGAGTCCGGTGCCTGGGTTATATTCAGTTTGGGCATTATGTTTCGTTTTGTCAAAGGCCTTCCTTCTGTCTGAGCCTAAACCCCAACTCCTAAACCCTAAATCCGAAACCCTATACATCCCAGTTCCTTCGTAAAGAAAAGGTACCCTTACTAAGGGTACCCCCCTAAATCGTAAACAAACGGCCCTAAGCCCTAAACCGTCGAGAAACTCTGAGAACAGCGCCTAAACCCTAAACCCTGCAGCATTCGGGCGAAGGTTCTCGCAGGGCTTCTAAAGCTTGGCCGAGTGGAGGATGCCGGCCGGTGCCTGGATCTTGCAAGCTTGAAAGAGATGTAAGGATTTGGAGTGTAGGGTTTAGAGTTTAAGGTTTAGGGTTTGGGGTGTAGGGTCTACTTGAACGGAGGGTGTGGGGGGATCATAGGGCTATACGCGGCTACAATTGGATACATGGGGTTAGTCAATTGGGTATAGGATGGGTTGTGTTGATCGCGTTAGAGCCTTGTCGTCCCTTCGCATTCAGATTTAGTCAGCAATCTACCTGTGTCTTAGCAAGCCGATTGAGCCCGAAACCTTGTAACAAAGAATCTACGTACTGCCCTTTCCCTGGTAATAACCTTGTAGCTTTCCCAAGAGAAATTTCCCAACAATAGAGCATGGCTTTATGAAGAGATTATTGGTCGGTGGGTAGGGGGGTTTACTCTTATGGTTCCTCAAACACACAAAATTCTGCCCACTTCATTTCCTCAAATGGGAGCACGTGCGAGTTTGGCAAAGTTACCGAAATGCTGTGAAAACGGCTCCTAAAAAATCCGTCTGACCCTAGATCCTAAACCCTAAGCCCTATCAATTCCTCAACCCTGAACCCTGAAGACCCTTAACCTTAAAACCCTAAACCCTCCCCTATGTAACCCTAATATATCCCTTTAAGGGGACCTAGGGTTTCCATTTTCTTTTCCATTATCCCTGTATGACCCCAATAACCAACCCTGAAGACCTAGGTGGGCTTTACAAGCACAGTCCAGCGGATGGCAAGCTCCTCGCGGCCAGATCACTGTTCAGCAAAACCCTTCCTAGGGTTTAGGGGTTTCGAGATTAGGATTGCCCTAAACCCTAAACCCTAAACCCTAAACCCTAGGTTTAGGTTTTAGGGCTTAGTGGCTCAAGGTATCCCATGGCTTGAATTATGGGTACTAACACCGGCCCCCCTACCCTGCTGATATTGAAAATTCCCATTATGATAGCTTTTAAGGGGGTTTATAGGGTCATATAGGGGTATAGAGGGTTTAGGGCCAACCTGAACTGTGATATGCTGTTACCAGGGATGTCGGCAATATAAGGGGAGGGGATTATTCAAATTTGGGTTCAAAACCAGGACAACGGAAGTTATATTTAGTTTGACCTTGATTCAAGGTACTCAGAACTCTACTGACTCTACTCGAAATGGGTAAAAGTGTCCCTCTGAAACAAAACCGGAGTATGCATTCATAGGGGGCTTCTCTTGTGATTGACTCTCAAACTTTGTAGCTGTAGACCTAATCCGCAAACACATACTGTAAACCCAAACCTCAAACTCTGAACCCTGAACTCTGAACCCTAACCCTAAACCCTGAACCCGTGCCCTAAACCCCAGACGCAATCCAGGCTACGGCCCGGGCAGTTTGGCTGCCGTTGCAGTGGCACTCGACAGCACCTGGGCTGGTTTGGATATTTCTTGGATTGCTTCAGGCATCGTATATGGCGTGGGTTCGGCTTCTTTTATTATGGTTTTGTGTTTAGAGTTGAGGTGTGTGGGGTATACGGAAAAGTTTGAGAGCTTCAGGGCAGGCGCTTTCGCTGTGCTTGTGCTGATTCATCATAAAAGGTCATTTTTTTGCATTGCTTATGGCTGCACAGTTCTTGAATCAGAGTTTGTCAGGCGCATGCCGAGATCAACAAATACTTCAGGTGGTTTACTGTAGGGTTCTGGATTTGTAGTTTAGGTTGATCCTAAACCCTATACACCCTATACCCCCTATATAACCCCTAAATAACCCTATAAACCCCTTTAAAAGCTATGACCTGTAGCTTGGGGCCTGGCTCTTAAGACGCTTACAATAGTGAGGCTACATGGCTGCCCTGAAACACTGTGTAAGAAAGACTTTTTGGTAGTTTCCCCAAAGGGTTTAGGGTTTAGGGTACCCCAAAATAGACCCCAATATACTATAGTCCTTAGATAATACTAGCTCAACCTTAGGAGGAAGTTTCTCCAAACCTCTAGTATCCTTAGCCGGCGCATTTAGAATCCGCGTATAGTATCCCAATTTTCCTAGGACCTCATGGAGCCTCCCGTCTGTTGTGAATTGTCAATATAGACTTAGAAGACCATGCAAGAAGAACGTTTCAACCCCATACAGCCCTAAACCTTAAATAGCTCCTGTTCTGATTGGCGGAGGCAAGGGTGCCCCGCAACAGGCAGATGCTGTCCGTGCGACTGGACCATTGTTTATTGCCTTTGAAGTTGACAGGAAATGTGTGGTAGTTTTCCCAACATAGGGGCACCCCAACATACACCTAATATATTATAATCCTTATTATGGGCCCCCTCAAAAGGTACTCCAAATTTGGGGAAGTCCCCATGTAGGGTTCCGGGTTTAGGGTTTAGCTTGAGGAGCCGGGAGGGGGAACATAGCAACTACTTGTATGGGCCTATAGCCCAAGTTCTAGCCCCTCAGTTTGGCTTATGTAGCTTACCCCAATCACCACGTAAGTCTAATAAGGGGGGTTGAAAGTAAGGTTATAAGCCCAGGTTTAAGTAGTTACTAAGCCCCATTTAACCTTCAAGTAGGGGATAGGGAACTCTACCGCCTCGAAGCCAAACGCCAATCCTAAACCTTTACATCCTGCAGCTTGTCCCTAAACATCCCAGTACCTGTAACCATTTCAAAGGGACCCCCAGCCCTAAACCCTTAATCCTAGCCCCTTAACCTTAAACTCAAAACCCTTAATCCTAAACCTCTAACCCAAAACCCAAAACCCTTAACCTTAAACCCTTTACCTCTCTCCCTGGTCAAAGACCCCAGGCATGTCTGACGAAGCAGCCGCCGGCGCGCGTCGGACAGCGCAGACCAAGCTGATAGGACTACCACGGGTTTAGGGGTTTAGGGTTTAGGGTTTAGAGTTCAGGCTTTAGGGTTTAGCCTTCAAGGAGGTTTTATAGGGGACTATATGGGGTCCTAGTATACGGCTTAGTAAGGGGCATACGAAGAGGTAAGAGTATGGCTCCTATGCACCCCCAAATTTAATAAAGGCATAGTAAAAAGCACCCATTATCCCCAGTAATTTTATAATCCACAATAATCCCTCATAAGGATCAATAGTTTTTTCGAGGCCTTAATTTGTGCAAGGGGTGGCCCATTGTGGCCCCAGGACGAGCGCAAGCTTGGCATAGCGGATGTGACTCCGAGGCTTGGGGTTTTGGGATTTTGGGATTGGGGATGGGGAGGATCAGGACTTATGGTAAAGGGATTAGGGGTGCAGACTCAGAAGTTGGGGATTAGGGACTAGGGCGTAGGAATCAGGGCTTAGGGATAGAGGGGTTCAGAGTTCCGGCACAAAGGCTTAGGGCTTTTGAGCTCTATGGCGGCTTTGGGGTTTAGGCCTGGTCTTGAGGTTCAGGGCCTAGGGTGTTTTCGGATTGAGGGTGTAGGGTTGAGCCCCGTTTTGGGACGGTTTCGGAGTCCTGAAGCAGGGTACGGGGCTTAGGGTTTAGGGCTGGGTTTTGGGCTCTGGGTTAAGATAAACCAGGGGCTGACTGGGAGAGGGACAGCTTGTTAGGGTCTCCTGCGGTTAGGGACACTACTCGTACTGTAGACGTGCAATTGGTGACCAACTTTGTTCCTTTATACCCCTTACAACCCTCTTATAACAAATAAAGGCACGCCCCTAAATCCTAAACCCCTAAACCCCTACATGAAAACCCTAAACTCTGCGCCCTGTTGAAGGATGGACTGAGCCTGAGATCTCCTCCGTACAGACTTTTGGGGGCCAACTGTGATGAACGATGTGGACTGCTCGGTCTCTAGCTGTAAAAGAGATGCAGTCTGCATGCGCAGGACTTCTGGCCCCTTGCTAACCACATAGCCCCTCAGTGTGCCTCCCCCACACGGATCATGTCTGCTAGTGCAGCTGGGTTCATCCTGACCATTTGTTATAAAGTCCCCCTTACGTAAGTAGATGGAATATGGCTTTGGGTATATTATAATAAGATCTCCATATACCCCATATTCAATCTACTTAAGGGGGACTATATTCTGCAGTTTAGGGTTAAGGTTGACTCTTTGCGGTAGCAGGCTCCTGCAGACTCAGCCTGGCTGCGGGCACCAAGGGAAGATTGAGGGCAGACATCTAAGGTAAGGTTTTGCCCGTGCTGCTGATGAGTGTGCATTTAGGTTCCTCACCAAGGGACTATGATGGGGACCCCAAACGGGAAATCCAAGAATGTGAGGAATGTCATAGGAATAGAAGGAAGGAAGGATAGAGTTTCGAGGCATGCGTCACCCTTACCCCAGACGCTTATGAAACCCTACCTGAAAAGCCAGTGGCCCATACTTGTGGTCTACTTCCCCTAAGTTTCTGCCATTGTGGGTGAAATAGGCTATGATTTATGGTTAGGGGTTCTATAGGGACTATTTAGGGATAGTGGAAACGAACATGGAAAAATACTGTTTACCTGGACCCCCCAGATGGGTAACTGGGCCTTCCAGATAAAGTCCAGTCCCTTCGGGGGGCTCAAAAGGTGGGATGAAAGTAGGTGGGTTAAAGGATCCCTAGTATATACTCTACTATATTAGGGCTTATTACCTATACTCCACCTTCCTTTACCCCACCGTTTGAGCCCTCTGACCCTGAGCCCTAAGCCCTAAACATCAAACCCTAAACCCTAAACCCTAAAACCCTACAAACCTGAACCCTAAATCCTGAACCTTAAATCCTAAACCACGTGGGGGCCGAGCCCCAGACCTTGATCCCCCTGCGTCCGCTGGCATGTTGGCCCAAGAACGGCGAGCACCATGTCGTCCCTACATATACATCCGATTAGCGACCCGGGCTCTTTGTTTGGGTTCAGGGGCTATGTAGGGACTATACCTTGATAGTGGAAAAGAGAATGGAAACTAATTACTATTTAGAGTTCAGGGGTTCAGGGCTTGGGGCTAAGGTTTTCGGGTCGAGGGGCTTTTCGCTGACCCTAAACTCTAAACTCTAAACCCCCGCCTAAGAATGCTTTTGCTCACGATTGTCAAGCTGGGGTTCTGTTTTTGCGGGCTTCAGTCTTTACATGAGCCGTAGTCTAAACTCATCTTAAAGGGGGGGTTATATAAGGGATTACATTGGGGACTACTATAGGTGTTATCAAGGGGGATCCGAGAAATTTAGACAATGGCTCACACCTCTTTACAAGGTCTGCGTTCGGGTTTGGGGTATGTGGGGCCTGTTACTCTAGCCAAAATGACGATTTTCTTTTCCATTATCCTTACTATAACCCCAATACACCATATAATTATAGTAGTTCCCATTTTCTTTTCCATTATCCCTACTATAACCCCAATATACTACATAATTATAGTAGTTCCAATTTTTCCATTATCCTTACTAGAACCCAAATATACTATATGATCATAGTAGTTTCTATTTTCTCTTCCATTATCGCTACTATAACCCTTCTATAACCCCTATACACCCTAAACCCCTAGTTACTACGTAAGTTGCGTACCAGCGGTAGATTCGGGATCCGAAACTTCTCTAGTGACCAGAAAAGTTCAAGGGACCACAATGTCGACAATTTACCAAATCTCCTTCAGTCCTTGGTGGCGCCGTAGTGCATGTACTGATTGGACCCCAACTCAAACTTGCCGGACTGTGGTGTAGTCATGCAACTATGATAGGGTAATTCAGTTGCCTTCATTGCCGAACTTGACCTTGAAGGCCATGTGCAAGTCATTTGCCAGAATTCGCCTGATTTCACTCGCAAGATCCTGGCCTTGAATTCTTACACTGATCCCTTAACCCTAAACCCCTAAACCCTAAACCCCACCCCCCGGTTCATTATCAACACAACTTTCAGTGTGCCTGAGCCAAGGTGAACCCTGAGGGGCGGCGGCCATGAAGTCGCGCGAGCCCCTGCCCAGCACTCAGCTGCCTCGGCGACTCTGAGATTGCGCATCAGCACAAGACCAGTACTGTAGTGTATTTTATCTGGGGATACTATGGTACCCCAATAATGGAGAATCAAATGGAAAAGAAAATGGAAAATGAAATGGAAGCTGGGATTATAGACCATAGAAGAATGGAAGTTTTTGTATGCATAGAAATGGAAAAAGACAAGGGAAACGATTGTGAATTTCAAGATGGCACCACCGCAAAGGGCCCTGAACCTGGGGGATGTAGGCTCAAGCGATTGCACATCATCACGAGGTGCCCTCAGATGCACCCGTCATCCTCACTATCATCATCATAATATATACCCAATATAATCCAGATGTAATCCTAACATTATCCCAATATTATCCCAATATTACCCCAATGTAATCGTCGTCAGCAGCATCATCACCCATCATGGTCTTTGTCGTCCTCAGGGTCAGGCTGGTGGCACCAACAGAAGGAGAAGTAGTAGCAGCAGCAGCAGTACTGGGTTGCTGTTAAGGAACTTAAATTAAGTTACTATATTGGGGGAACCCTATTATTTACCATATATACCCATTATGGCAACTTAATTTAAGTTCCTTAACAGCAACCCACTAGCAGCAGCAGGGGGATTAGTAGCAGGAGGCAAAGAGCAGTAGGATTAGCAGTAGGGGTGGGAGCAGGAGTAAGAGCCGTAGCGGCAGTGGTAGCGGCAGCGTCAGTGGCAGAGTAGAGGTGGGCACTGTGCAGCAGGAAGAAGAAGGAGTTGTTGCAGCTGAGGCAGTAGCAGCAGAACTAGAAGAAGTGGTGCTGATGGTGGCAACGGAGGTTGGGGTAGTTATGGCGTCGTCGTTGTTGGTAGCGGCGGAAACAACAGCGCTTCAAGCTGCGGCAATTCTGTTGTAAGCTCCTTCTCGTAAAAGCTATCCAGTCAGAATGGCAATCCTTGTAGTTGCCATAAACCGGGGTCCTGGCTCAGTCCTCAGAAGCGACATCTCTGTTCAGACAGGAGTCCTCTCACCCAAGGCACCCAGAATTCCATGTTTAGGATCAACCACTCGGTCCATCTGGAAACTGCTTGTTTGTTTGCCCAGACCAGTGCTGACAGTACATGAACCGTTCTGCTGCACAACGGGTCCATTCACTAAGCTCTCCACGGGAGACTGCGAGTTTGTGCACATGCGCGATTGCAAGTTGCGATGCATGTCCAGTGGCATTCCTGCATTGAGGTCGTCAGAGGACATTGACGGGTGGGAGTTGGGAGTTGCGAGGTTACCGTGATGACTACTTCTTCATTCTATTAAGGATGATGGAAGAAATCTTGCATGGTTTTGGCATGTGTTTTACTTGATTTCGCAGTTTTTCACGGACTTCAGTTGGTACAGGGTGTCCTGGGCATCAGCTTGTCTTGTGCTGCTAAGGGCATGTTGGCGAAGGATGGTATGGACATTTGTCAACATGTTCGTTCCTCCTAAATGCATCCGAGTAATTCATCTACATCTTGAGGACCCTGCAAATCTGCAAAAGTGGAGTTTCTGGGGAGGATTTTCCTTCTTGCTTCCCATGATGATACTCTTATGTATATTCGGATTCATGGGTATTTAGTCTTGAATTGAAATACAAGTAGCATGGCTGCAGTGACTTGTTAACGTCTCACACCATATTCAACCCCAGTGCTAGCTAGCCATGAACTCCGAAGTGTTCCCTCAAGCCTGAACCCTAAAGTCTGGCCCCTGAACCCTACACCCCAGCCCCTAAAGCCCCAACCCCCAAACCCATGCAAACTCTCAATGCTGGACCCGAAGAACCTCAAACCCTCAAGCCTTAGAAATTAAACAAATCGTAGTTTCCATTTTCTTATTCAATACCCCAATATATCCGCTATATAACCCCTATATATCCCTAAAGACTAAACCCGAAACCCCACACTCTTCGTCTAAGTATCCCTTATATATCCCCTACATCAAGCCCTAAACCCTAATCCCTAAGCCCTAAACCCTATACATCCCTAGAGCCTTAGTCTAAGCGCCTGGAGGACGAGACGCCCGAGCCGATCGGCAAGCTCCAAGCTGCTGAAAATTCGGTGCCTGGGGCCTGCTTTGGGAAGATTTTAGTGGAGTAGTGCACATTTAATTTGGGGATATCGTGGTACCCCATATAGAGTATTATAGTAAGTTATAGTGAGCTATAGTATATCATAGTAGAGTGGTGCATTACATTTGGGTTATATAGGGATAATGGGAAAGAACATGGAAAATACTACTTAGGGCTTAGGGTAGAGGGTAATATTGGGGTTATAATGCGTTGGGAAGATTTTAGTGGAGTAGCGCTACATCTGGGGATGCTATGGTACCATATATATATATACACATATATATTTGGGGGTACTGTGGTATATAGTTGGGGATACTAGGGTATGTATTTGGGGATATGATGGTACCCCATATAGATTCAGTTCTAACATTATTTAAAGCCCAGAGGTACCGGCAGCAGCACGAGCAAACCTGTCAGGGAACCCACGACACGAGCCGGGATCAACAGCAGCATTGGGGGCTCGTTTCTCTAACCCGAGGCCCGTTGATCCAAAGGCCCACGGGTACTTTGGCAGCGTCTGGTATCAGTGGTCCCGTATGGTTCTGTCGCGTTGTGTCAGGATTTTGATTTGAGAGTGTGCGCTGATCCAAAGGCCCATGGGTACTTTGGCAGCGTTTGGTATTAGTGGGTTCTGTATGGTTCTGTCATGTTGTGTCAGGATTTTGATTTGAGTGTGCGCGCTGATCCAAAGGCCCACGGGTACTTTGGCAGCGTTTGATGTCAGTGGTTCTGTATGGTTCTGTCATGTTGTGTCAGGGTATGTGGGATGTGGGCAGTGTGGGCGATGGGGGCAGTGGTGGTGTTGGTGTTGGTGGTGGTGGTGGTGAGGGTAGCCAACGAAATAACGTGAGGTCCATAAGGTTTTCATAGAGGATTTCGTGTACGAAGAGTGGCGGGGGCTCCTTACGGGTCGTCCCTGACACTTCCAAGGGGCTCATCACTTGCGGAGAGTCGTGCTTCGGGAAGTCTTGAAAAACTCCTGAAGCTCAGGTACATCTCCAGCGGCCCCGAGATAGGACAGCCCCTCCCTCAATTCTATGAAGCAATTCTATTCTAAGAAACAATAATCTTGGGTTCCCTCAGAATTCCCTTGTAAGGGTCCTTCTTGTTAGTGATCTGTGCCAGGTATTCGCTTCGCGATGGGAGCTGTTGACTCCGTACATTGCTGACTCTCATCTAACCGCAGAGCAGCAGGCGTGTTTTGCTGGCTGAAGTTTTTTTTCTCTCTGACCTGCACTTGAGATGCCACCCGTGCAAGGGGACGGGTCGAGCCCTTAAGAAGGCCATGATGGCAGGAGTTTCCATGACAAGTTACAGAAGCTTGAATAATTACCAGGATATCATGTCCTTCTATAGTGTTGACTTAAACACACATACTGCGCAAAAACCTTTTTGCAATCAAACAGGCCCTGTAGAGAAAACTTTAGGACGTCGTACGACGTCCCGAGTTTCTGTTGGTTCTAATATAGCCCAAATATTACCTCAATATTACCCTAATATTACCCAATTTGGCAACCTCATTCCCTTCCGTCAGGATTGTCAGGATGTGCTGACTTGAGCTTACAGGCTCAAGGGGAAGTTCCCTTTCTCAACTGCTCTGAACTCTGACTTAGACGTGGGGTCAAGCAAAAGTCCCACCCAAGACCCCTGGTGGATGCATAAAATGTAAGCCTCAAACTGTAATAGTGGTTTAGGGTTTAGGGTTTAGGGTTGGGCTTGCTGACCCAACGCCAAACCGTCCGAACAAAAAACAAACTAATGCTCGAGCTGCTAAACCTTAGGTCCCGACTTGAAGGCGTAGACCCAAAGTTTCGAACATCCTAAACCCTAAACCCTCAACCAATCTTGCGTTCTTGGAAGACCAAGGCCCTAAACCCCTCTTTGATCCAAGGAGTTCTGGGGTACACTAGCTGGGGCCTCGTTCGTCTCGAACGCCTGCTTCCAGCTGTCCAGGGCTCGAGGATTATCTTCCTCAAAAGCAAATTGAGCCCCACTTTGCTTTATGTTCCCAAAATCCTAAACCCTAACCCTAAACACCCTAAAGGGCCTTGTTCCGGGCTTCCATGTTAGTTTGGGGAGGGTGAAGTTGAGAGCATCGGGAGCCACGGTCCAAGGCTTTGCCGAGGAATGCTTTGTGGCTGAGCTGTTAGCGACTCTTACGAGAGGAGGTTGGGTTCCAAAGCCCTAAACCCTAGACCTTAGATCCAAAAAGGGTCCCCAAATTGTTGCTCCGAACGGCAATTTGACAACCTAGGTTCCTTGAGGTTCTGCACGGCCAAAACGGCGGTGCATAGCGTGCTTCATCATATTGTCGCGGAACTCAGACTCTAAAGCCCCACATTCTTAAGCCCAGCACTCCCAGCAAGCCCATGGCCCAAAACCCCAAACTCCTATTATAGGGGCCGAAATATGGTCCTAGATGCCCTGGTAATTATGTAGGCCCCTGCATTATCACCAAACCCTGTTAGCAGTGGATGGAGGAATGGAACCCTATAATATAGGAGCCCCAGAAAACGATGACGTACAGCAGTCCCAAAGCCCATGTTCCTCAATTCCCCACCCTACCGACTACTGGTGGGTTGAAGCTCTGGGCCATAGATCCTAAATAGTACGTACACACACGTGCCCTAAACGCTAAGCACCAAACGGCCTTAAACCCTAACCCTAAACCCGAAGCCCAAACCCCAATCACCAAGTAATCACCAGCAATTTGAAGCATTTGACTCAGGTAGTAACCGCCACGTTCCTGTGCAACGTGGATGTGGGCCAAGGGATAGATCCTTCCTTTCGGTCCATTTGCCATGCTACTGGGCTTCTTTTTCAGGTGTGTTTTAGGGTTTGGGGTTTTTGGGAGGGGCAGAGTTGAGGGTCTTGGGAATTCAGGGTTTGGATATTGGGGTTCAGGGTTTAGGATTATGAGACCTTCTGTTGCACAGACTGTGGCCCTCAAAAGACTATTGTTTAGCACACTAGATGTACATTCTAAGCACATTGGATCAGCACATGGGTTTTGGGATTGCAGAAGACAAGCACATTTCTAGTACAGTTTTTGCACATGGGTCGGTAGATGGCCAGGCGCAGGCACATTTTGAGCACATTTTCACACACTTGCACATGAAGCAGCACCGTGCATTCTTTTGTAAAGGAATCAGAGCATGCCCCTAGTTGCCTGGGGCCCTAAACCCTAACCCCTAAACCCAAAACCCGATGACTGCGCCAACGCGCCAACCTGATCTTTTCCAATTGTACCGCCGGACCGTCGGAAGCGCATGGCAAGCCTAAAAACCCCAAACCCTAAACTGGCGCCTACAAGGTGGCCTGGCTTTCAGAAAAAAAACAAACGTGCCAAACATGTGAACAAAAATGTGCCTGCTCCACAAAGGGTTTAGGGTTTAAGGGTTTAGGGTTAAGGTTTTTAGGGTTTACGGCTTAGGGTAAGTGAATTGAAATGTGCCAGCAAATGGGGCTGCTCTAGAAAATGTGATCTAGACTCTGCGCAAGAATGTCACTGCATGGTGACAGACCTTGGACTGCAGTAGAAAATCTGCAGAAAATGTGACAAACATGTTTCAATAAATGTAAAAAAGGAGGCACACCAAGAGGAGGAAAAACACATGAGTTGCAATGACTGCAATGAATGGTTTTTGCTGGCGCGCTGGCTTGTTACCTGAGGAAAGAAAGCGAACAAACAGACAACAAACAAGGGGAGGACAAACAAGAGGAGGAAAAACAAACGAGACGCAATGACTGCAATGAATTGTTGTTGCAGGCGCACTGGCTTGTTACGCAAGGAAAAGAAGATAACTAAACAAACAACAAAAAAGAGGAGGAACTGCACGAGGGAGAAGAACAAAAGAGACGCAATGTCTGCAATCAATTGTTTTTGCGCGGCGCACTGGCTTGTTACCTAAGGAAAACGAGAAAGACAAAAGACACAACAAAAATGAATAGGACATACATGAGGAGGAAAAAATAAATGAGACACAGTGACTGCAATGAATTGTTTTTGCAGGCGCACTGGCTTCTTTTCTTACATAGGGGAAAAAGAGAACGAACAAACAACAAAAAAGGGGAGGACAAACAAGAGGAGGAACAACAAATGAGACGCAACAGACTGCCATGAATTGTTTTTGCAGGCGCACGGACGCATACGCTGGCATACCTGATGATGCGCACCTTCCATTATGGTATGAACATGGTGTATTTGTGGAGCACTTTGAGACATGATTTGAGTTTGCGTATTTGTTGTTATATTGAACGAGAAAAACTTTACTTTGATATTGTACCAGCAAATGTAATTCACTGGTATATTGTCAAGTAGCAACATTATCTTCGCAAAAATGTGCTTAACATGTGTTTGTGAGATGTCCTTACAATGTGCAAAAAATGTGCTTGGCCTTTCCTTTCGCAGCTCAAAACCCATGTGCTTAAGCCATGCGCTTAAAATGTGCTGATAGATAATAGTGGGATTCACAGACTGTGCCAGTTAGAAAATCGTATAAGTTAAAGGATTTATGGTTAAGGGTTTCGGCGTAGGGGTTCGGGACAGTTCGGGTAGCCTTGAGGGGAAGCATGGGGAGACATGAGCTACAGCTGCAGGCATTTTTTTCTGACAGGGGTGCTTGGCCCGTGATAGTTTTCATCAACGACTGTGGAGACGTTGTTAAGCGGCCTCATGGAATCCAATATAGGTTTAAGGGCTTAGGGTTTAGGGTCTTTTCCCTGGTCAACAACGATATTGGCAGAAGGGTTGGGGGCTCATCATGCGCATTCGAAGGGAATGCACGCGGATGATGTCCAGATTGACATGACATTATGCACCGAAAGCATGGAAAATATGCTGGGTTGCGAACCCTAAACTTCAAAGCAATATCCAGGCCTCAGGAATTCTCTAAGCAACAGGTGTTCTTTGCAGGTCTTTTCGTTGTCCTGCATTGGGCACTCCGTGCATGCAGCTAAGCGTTTCACGCCGAATCGCAAAGAGCGTGCACAAAAACTACATCCCAAATTCAAATCAGGTCATGTTAGCCCTAAAACCACACATGCGTCGTAAATGGTGAAGATGCTTCCGATCCCAGAGCTCAGAGCCTAAACCCTCAATGTTAGATCCTCAAATCCATCACCCTAAGCATAGTACGTACCAGAAACCCTAACACCCCTCCAACCCCTTAACAGGAAGCCAACAAGTAGTCAGAATCTGTTGCAAGTTGCAAGGCATTCATGATGGTTGGTATGGCAGTGGCCCAAGCTTAGCCCGAGAAGCGGCACAGTTTATCTTGGTTGGGGAGGCGGCTACAGCTTACAGTTGCTTTTTAAGTATGGGGCCTTTGAAGGGGGATATCGGGCACTACTTAATGTAGACTTGGGGTGTATCTGTTTTGGAGAGGCAGTGGAGGCGCTGGAGAGCAGGGGAAGGCCAGGGGGGCAATTGACTCGGAAACGTTTGCAATTACTGATGGACCTGAAGCTGGCTTAGATTCAATGCTCGACATGGTTCTACGCTGCTCAACACTAGCAGGTTCCTTTTTGGACTACTGTTCTTCAAAAGGGGTAGTTAGACTGGGTTCCATGTTAGCTTGAGGAAGCTCCAAAACCTTAAACCCAGAACCTCAAAACCTCAAACTCTTCACACTAAACCCTTAAACATCTTTGCTGCATCCCAAGCTGCTGTCAGCCCTTAATACATTTGAGATCAGGCCTGGTCTGTGTCCTCCAAGGACCTTGTAGTTACTCGTGACTAACATTAAACCCCTAGGTGATGTTATAACAACCAAATATAAATGACCATATAACCTTCTAATTACCTAGCATGAACCCCGAGTTAACCTTGTGTAAGCGCAGCTTCCACTTCATGTTCAATTTTGTTTTACATGTGATTTTGTACTGTTTGGTATTATAGGGGTAACATCTCTAAACACTTTTCAACCCTTTGAATGGAGCTAGGGTGTCAATTTCATGTTCCATTTTCTGTTCCATTTGATTCTCCATGAATAGCTTGGGGTTGCCGAAGGAATGGCGAAGCTATAGTTTTCAGGCAGGTTCAAGAAGCATAAGCAGGGACAACCCCCCAACTTAGCCGGTTCTGTCTGGTACTTGAGTCAGCCAATGAACTGCCTATGTGGTGGGATTGTCTTTCAAAGGGCACTACATGAGCCATAGTCTAAACTCCTGAATGGGGGGATTATATCGGGATTATATAGGGAACTACTATAGAGGTCATTACGGGGGATACTAGGAGTTTAGACTACAGCTCACATGTTTTTGGGCATTTTGCAGTTTTAATACACTCCACCGAGGTGTCTGCAACAAAGCACATCACTGGCTCCAGCCTCAACCCGTTCTGGCCTTGGAGAGCTGGGTGGATGCATCTTACTTATTGGAAGTTAGTAGGGAATAATGGAGAATTGAGCAGCGGCCAAAACCCCCCATGTGGGATTTTA